>CAMZMU010000052.1:48644252-48773903 GCA_947311845.1 Poa pratensis
TAGCTACCATTTAAATTATATTGCTCCAAAAATTAAACCCTTTTAGGGGTAACTAAACATGGCTATATGTGAGCTAACAAAATTGGTTCTAAGTCAATTGGATCAACCAATAATTATCTAAAAAGATTTTGGTCCAGAAGGGTGTTCAAACTTCTATCTTAAACCAAACAATAACTACTGCACAAATAATTCCACCAAAATTTGGGAAGCTTATACATGGCAGTACTAAGCTAACAAAATTGGTTTGGAATTATTTGGACTCACAGAGCATCAGAAACAAACAAGTTTAGATTTTAAACCTTCTGTACTGTTTCTAATAATACTTTTTAAATATTTAATTAAATGACATGAGACCAATTGTGTTGGTTAAACAATTTCATAAGCTTTCCAGAACAGTTGAGTTTGATTTATTGGATTCCTAAATCTCGAGATATTTAATTTCAAAGTTGACATCAGTACTGAGAATTCAGAGAATTTAAATTAGAAAAATCCACTGTTGTGGATAATGTTGAAATCCCTGACGGGTGGGTCCTACCCGTCAGTGACTCAGCGAAACGGTACGCGCGCGAGGGAAAGATTAAAATTATGACAGTGGGACCCACATGGCAGTCTAACTTAACACGAAGCGGTACGTGGCCGTAGATCTTCGATCCAACGGCTCACGGAGGTCGCCATCGGCGACGACCTAAAACGAGCGGCGCTGCCGCGCCGGCGACGGCGAGGTGGACGGATCCTCACCTAGGGGCTCGGGAGGAAGCGGCGATGACGCGAATCGACGGCGGCGGCTCGGGGAAGACGATGGTGCGAGCGGCAGTTGCTGGGGAAGTCTCTGTCGACGGCGGCGATGTCGCGCTCTTCGTCGGCGTCGGGCAGCAACTTCGGCGGAGCTTCGGGGTCGCGTCCGTGCGCTAAAAAGAGGGAAAAGAAGCCTGGGTGAGTGCGGTGAGCTTGGGCAACAGCGTAGAGGGGTCAGAGGGAAGAATGGGAGGGTGTGGCGTTGTGGTGGTGCTCGACCTCAACGGCGGCGTCGGGTGCGGCAGTGCACTGCCCTCCGGCGGTGCACAGACGAAATTGAGGCGAGGGAAAGCTCGAGGGAGAGGTGTGGTGTTCCAGTGAGGTCTCAGGGTGCTTTTATAGGCTCGGGGCGGTCCACGATGGTCGGGGTCTACGGCGGCGGCCATGGCGCGTCCACGGCGACCATTTCTGCGATTACCGGCGAGGCGAGGGTGCAGAGGCTCGTGGCGGCTTGGGGCTTAACGGGGTCCGGCAAGGTTCTAGAATCATCTAGAGGAGTGGTGCGTGTCGGGGCGAGCAGAGACGGGGGCCAATTTGCTCGGCGCCGTCCAATGCATCCGCGGCGGTCGTCGGGGAACATCGGCGTTAAGGCGATGGGAGAGGTGCCCGTTTTCTTCCCTGCGGTGCAGAGAGGTGCAGAGGCTCGGGGCGAGGGAGAGCGCGGCCAGGGGGGTCCTGGCGGCGAAGAAAACGGCGACGACGGTGAAGGCGACACGGCGATGGTCATCGGGGCTGAGGTCGATGACCATTTTGCAGAAAACCCCCTCCTTCCTCTTTTCTTTTATTTTTCAGTTTTATTTCAATATCCAGAAGCTTTTCCTGGATTTAATTGAGGTACTTAAACATTTTAGAAAATTCTGCAAATATTTGTGGGGCCTCCTCATAACATGTAGAAGCTCCACAAAAATTGGCATTGCCAAATAAAATGTTTGGCAACATTTTCTTTCATAGTACTTTGTTTATGTTTTTTAATTTATTTCATTTGTTTTTTTTAGAATTTTAAAACTAGTTCAAAAATAATATTTGAGAGGGGAAAGTGGTAGGAACAAAATGGGGAGTGTTTACATTACAACTCCACTGACTTTGGTTTGAAAATAATTGAGTTTGTCACTTGGAGATTTTATGTGACAACTTGTCACTTTTATTTTTCTTGCTTTGATTTTATATTTTGTTTTCTTTCTTTCTTACTAGTGTTCACTAGTGCAAACACTCACACAAACAGCAAGAACAACAACTCAAGTAACAAAAGCAATTAACATACAATAAACAACAAAAGTTTTTGTTGGCTCTCATTTTTGGAATATAATATTGATAATAATTTTGGGATGTTACAATCCTTCCCCCCTTAAATAAATCTCGTCCCGAGATTTGCTAGGCTTAGGTTTTAAGGAGGTCTGGGAATTCGCTTCTAAGATAATCTTCGCGTTCCCAAGTTGCTTCTTCTTCAGAGTGGTTAGTCCACTGGACTTTGTAAAACTTGATCGCACGTCTTCGGGTAACACGAACATCTTCTTCGAGAATTTTGAGGGGTCTCTCACGATAAGTCAGGTCTTGGTTCAGGTCGATGGAGAGGTGGTCGATGTTTTTGAAAACATCAGGCTGGTCAGGAACTTCAAGACACTTCCGGAGCAAGGAAATGTGGAAGACATCATGATAATCTCCTAACTCCTGGGGTAACTCCAGCTGATAGGATACTTCTCCTCGACGAGCAATGACCTTGAAGGGTCCAATATACCTTGGCGCTAACTTTCCTTTGACATGGAAACGCTGCATTCCTTTAAGGGGTGTCACTCGGAGATAAACATAATCTCCGATACTGAAAGTGAGGTCACGGCGCTTGGTGTCAGCATAACTCTTCTGACGGGATTGGGCAGTTTTGAGCGTTCACGAATAAGCTGAACTTGCTCTTCAGCTTCACGGAGGGTATCTGGTCCAAACAATTTGCCTTCTCCTGTATCGGACCAATTCAGGGGTGTACGACACTTCTTGCCGTAAAGGGCTTCAAAAGGGGCCATTTGCAGACTGGACTGATAACTGTTGTTGTACGAGAATTCTGCAAACGGAAGGCAATCTTCCCACTTGGAACCATAGGATAGAACACATGCGCGAAGCATGTCCTCCAATATCTGGTTCACTCGCTCAGTTTGGCCATCGGTCTGGGGATGATAAGCTGTGCTAAATGCTAGCTTGGTTCCGAGGGCTTCATGAAGGGATTTCCAGAACCTTGAGGTGAATTGCGTGCCTCTATCAGATACAATCTTCTTAGGCACACCATGCAGGCTCACTATTCTGGAAATATACAAGTCGGCCAACTGATGTCCCCGATAGGTGGTGTTGACAGGGATGAAATGGGCAACCTTGGTCAGTCGATCAACGATGACCCAGATTGAATCATGGCCTCGGTTGGATTTGGAAGTCCGGTAATAAAATCCATTCCAATCTCATCCCACTTCCACTCGGGAATTTTCAAAGGTTGAAGCAATCCAGCGGGTCGCTGATGTTCAGCCTTAACTCGCTGGCAGATGTCACACTTGGCTACGAATGAACCAATCTCTCGCTTCATTCCATGCCACCAAAATCTTCCTCGAAGGTCTTGGTACATTTTGGTTCCGCCGGGGTGGATTGAGTAAGGGGTCTCATGGGCCTCCTTCAGGATTAACTCCTTAAGTTCCGTGACATTGGGCACACAGATACGGTCATTGAATTTCAGCACTCCTCAGCATCTTCGGTAAAACCGGGTGCTTTGCCGAGGGAAATCTTTTCCTAATTCCCTCTATGCTTTCATGACCTTTTTGGGCTTCTTTGATTTGATCCATCAGGGTTGGGGTTAACTCTAAATTGGCGAGATAACCATGGCTAACAAGCTCTAGTCCAAAATCTTGGAACTCTTTGAACAAGGCTGGCTGTTCGGCTTGGATCAGGGCATTCAGGGTGCAAGGTTTGCGACTAAGGGCATCGGCAACTACATTAGCCTTTCCAGGGTGATAATGGATTCCAATATCATAATCCTTGATTAATTCCATCCATCTCCTCTGTCGCAGGTTCAGATCTTTCTGGGTGAAAATATACTTCAAGCTTTTGTGATCTGTATAGACCTCGCAGCGATGTCCCGCAAGATAGGGACGCCACTTCTTAAGAGCAAAGACACAGCAGCTAACTCCAAGTCATGGGTTGGGTAATTCTCTTCATGCGGTCGCAACTGCCGGGACAGATACGACACAACTTTGCCTTCTTGCATCAGAACGCAACCAAGTCCGAGGCGTGATGCATCGCAATACACGTCGAAACTCTGGGTGACGTCTGGCATGATCAGGATTGGGGCTGAGGTTAGTTCTTCTTCAGTTCTTGGAAACTATCCTCACACTTCTGAGTCCATTCAAATTTCTTGTCCTTCTTCAACAGTTGGGTCAGAGGTTTGGCTATACTGGAAAATCCTTCAACGAACTTGCGGTAATAACCGGCAAGTCCGAGAAAGCTTCGGATTTCAAAAACATTGGTTGGGGATAACCAGTCAAGAATGGCTTGTATCTTCTCAGGGTCAACAGAAATTCCTCCAGCGGATACAATATGTCCAAGAAATGCCACTTCACTGAGCCAAAACTCACACTTGCTAAGTTTGGCATACAGCTGGTGCTCTTGGAGGGTCTCCAAAACTAGACGCAGGTGTTCAGCATGCTCCTTCGGTCTTGGAATAAATAAGGATGTCATCAAGGAAAACTACCACGAACTTGTCGAGGTACTCCATGAAAATCTTGTTCATGAGATTCATGAAATAGGCTGGGGCATTGGTCAGCCAAAGGACATGACGGTGTATTCAAACAAACCGTAACGGGTGGTGAAGGCGGTCTTGGGAATATCTGTCTCTCGGATCTTCAACTGATGGTAACCTGTCCGAAGATCGATCTTTGAAAAGACTCGGGCTCCGTTCATTTGATCGAACAGATCCTCGATCTTGGGAAGAGGGTACTTGTTTTTAATGGTCACGTCATTCAGCTTGCGATAATCCACACACAGGCGTGTGGTACCGTCTCTCTTGTCCACAAAAATAATGGGTGATCCCCATGGTGAAGCGCTTGGGCGGACAAGACCTTTGCTTAGCATATCAGCCAACTGCTTCTTCAACTCACCAGTTCTTCCGGATTCATCCGATAAGGCTTTTGGGATATGGGGGATGTTCCTGGGATAAGCTCAATTATGAACTCAATATCCCTGTCTGGCGGCATACCAGGCAATTCTTCTGGGAAAACATCCTTGAACAGATGAACAACACGGATCTCATCTAGGGCGGGTCGAGCTATGCTCTCATGGCATCCGGGTCTGGTCTGGCTGGTCTCAGATGCATACTCCACTTCAACTCCATCATCAGAAGTGAGAGAAACAGCTCTTCGGGCACAGTCAATACGACCGTGGTACTTGGCTAACCAATCCATTCCAAGAATAACATCTATGCCTTGGTTTCCTAAGATAATTAGGTCGGCTGCAAACCTTCCTCCTCCAATTTCTATGGGGGTTTCGGAACACATCTGGTTGGTTTTGGCTAACAGTCCTGGGGTTTGTACCAACATTGGTTTGGGTAAAAGACTCCCGACTAAACCTCCCTTAGAAACAAACTCTTTGGTAATAAACGAATGGGTAGCACCAGAATCAAACAGAACAGTTGCAGGTACTGAGTTGACAAGAAACGTACCCAGCACAACATCTGGCGCTTCTTCAGCCTCTTCAGCATTGATGTGGTGCAGACGGCCTCTGACAACAGCAACATTCCCGCGGGGTGCGGCATTCTTGCCATTACCATTTCCATTGCGGCCTGGACCATTGTTCGGTGCAGGTGCATTGGGGCGTTGGACAGGCTTCTTGGGATTGGGGCATTCTCTGGAGTAGTGACCTTTGTTGCCACATTCAAAGCAGACAACATTGGCATTGGGGTTGAAGTTGTTGAAGTTTCCTCTGGGACGGTTATTGTCATTGGGGCGGTTGAAGTTGTTCGGGCGGTTAGGGAAATTGGGGCGTGGAACTTGGGGTGGACGATAGGCAGGCCTGGGGTTCTGCTGAAAGATACGGGTTTCTGGCTGCTCGAACCTTCCTGAGCATTCATCCTCCTCTTGCGACCTTCATACATAGACTTGCGCTTGGTCTCCAGCTGGATGGCTTTGTCCACAAGTGACTCCAGATCACGGAAGTCATGGATAACCAGAGCACACTGCAGTTCATCATGAAGTCCACTCATGAAACGCTCCATCTTCTTCTCTTCTTTGTCGGTGTCATCAGGAGCATACCGAGATAAGTCGGTAAACTCCTCAAGATAACCGACCACATCTCTACTTCCCTGCCTCAGCTTACGGAACTCATCCTTCTTCCTCTCAATGAGTCCATAGGGAATGTGCTTCTTGCGGAACTTCTCCTGGAACTCAGCCCAGTTGATAACATGACCAGCTGGCTGGAGAGTCTTGGTAGTTTCCCACCAAGCTCTTGCAGGTCCAGCGAGATAGTGGGTTGCATACAGCACTTTCTCATTCTCTCCCACAGCAGCAACTTCCAGATTGTTGTCGATGGTGCGAAGCCAATCATCGGCTTCTAGTGGGTGAAGTCCCTTGGAGTAGGTGGGTGGGTTGGTCTTCTGAAAATCACCCAAGGTAGATCGCTGGTTTCCATCGCCATTGCCGTTACCACCATTGTTGTTGTTGTTGTTGTTGTTGTTATAAGCGGCTGCGAGTTGTTGTAAGGCAGCGAGATGAGCTTGGCGCTCTTGCCGGGCATTTTCACGCTCCTCCATGATAAGCGCGAGAAGTTGGGTGGGGGTTGGGTCCGGTGGTGGTGGTGCTGATCCTGATCCTTCCGCATTGCTGCGACGGGGTGGCATCCTGAAGCACACCGGGTATAAGAGACAAGGCAAGAAAAGTTCGACTAAGGGAAAAGACGATCTCTCAAGTGGTTGATTAATCCTAAGATTTATATGAAAATAGTTCACACAGATTTAAACAAGACAAACATACTTATATTTCACAAACAACACATCAAAGAGTTCACATCAACATCAAGCTTACAACAAGCTTCAACATCACTTACATCTAGGATACATAACATCTGGTTTCCAAAAGAACCACTACTACTACTCGACTAGCTATAGGGGGTCAACCTAATCCTGCGGTAGTGATCAAGTCACTCGCCTACTGAGGTGGAACCTCCAGCTCTAACACGTCAGCATCTGACTGGTAGGCTGGCTCCTCGGGATCCTCCTCCTCGTCCTCGAGAACTGGCTCGAGTGGCTCCTCCTCCTCGTCAACTAACTCCTCCTCATCATCCTCCTCCTCACAGTCCATCTCCTCCACGAAGTCATCATCGTCACTGAGGAAAGCGTCGTTCTCCTTGCGGAGATCCTCGCCCTCCTCCTCCATCTCGTCAGTATGGTGCTCTAGATCCTCAATCAGTCCATCCTGCTCTGCCACCTTCGTGCGGAGCTTCACGATAGTCTTCCTCAGCTGGGCCCTCTTCCTGAGAAGAGCAACCTTCTCCACCATCAGCTTCATCTCGTTCTCGCGAAGCTCAACGAGCGACTCGCGGTCGAAGTGGAGCTGAATCCTAGTGCGCAACAGATCATCCTGAGTGCACTGAAGTAAGATCTCCATGTCCATGATGTAGCTCCCAAACATCGGGTGGTAAGGTGAAGGAGTAGGGTGTCCATCACAGTTGCGCCTCCCGTAGAACCGGAAACGGGAGTCTACTAACTCCGCCTTGTGCTCCTCACAAAGTCGGGCTAGCATCCTCTGTGTAGCAGTACAGAGACCATCAACCCAGGTGGCCTCCTTGGTGGTGAAGATGAGCGTCCTGGAATTGGGAGACTTGATGTTCCTGCGAACTGACGATCTGATGAGCCAGCTCAGCCTTCCGACACCGTGAACATCAATCTGAGCTCCCTCAAACTCTGGAGCGGGGCGACCTAACAGCTTGGTCAACTCGAACAAGTCCCTCTCAAACGTCAGCTTGCTGTCCTTCTCCAGCTGAACGAACTCGGTCCAATGGAGTGCCATCTACAGTTTTTAAGCAAAATTTTAAGTTAGTTAGGTGACAAGTATATCAAAATTTTAATATAGTAGGGCAACAAGTGAGTCAAATTTTAACTTAATGAGAGGTGTACAAAATTTTAGGGATACAAGGAAAATGTAATTTTAATGAGAGTAAAATTTTGCATAAGTAAGAGGATTGGAGATAAGCAATTTTCGAAAATACTTCATTCCTTTCTTTTTAGAAATTCATCTTTTGTAACATTTGACAAACGACCATGCTAACTAAGGTTTCCTAAAGTCAGGATGGCTCTGATACCAAGTCTGTGGGGACCCCGGACTAGCTGTCCGAAATACCCGATTATGCTTAACACAACGATCCCGTGATCAGTCTGTCGTTGCACATAATCCGAATTGGATACCAAAGTTTACATCCATTACAGTACCGAATAAAAGTCTTACATAAATGGTCATTTAGACCAAGTTCTTACATAGGTGCCTTCATGGGCCAAACCAAATATATCAGCGGAAGCTACGGCGTAGTAGACATCATATTCTAACGATGACAACCCGACAGGCAGCTGACTTGTGGAGATCCTTAGTTCGTAGAAGTCGCCATATTCCTGCTCGGCGTAGTGCTCCTCCTCGTAGTCTGGCTAGGACAATAGCCAGGGACGAAACCAATATGAGTACATTTGAATGTACTCGCAAACTACCCCAACATGAGTATGCACTCTTATTTGTTACAACTTTTTTAAAAACATCTCTATATCTTTATTGAAAAAGGTAAGAAGAGTTTTATAACCATCTTTAAAGAAGTCACCATTTCATTGTTTTTTTCCAAAACCCTCCTTTTCCTGACCATGGCTCACCATAGTCCATTTATTCCACAACTCCTACCACTCATTTGGTATAGTTGTGCCACAACATCACCATTTCAATTTCTTTTTGACTTAAAAGCTTTTCCAAAACTTGCACATGGTCAAAGTAGGGTCTCCCAACTGTCCATATCCGAGGACTCGGCTATTCGAATAGTTTTAACCTCTGCAGAGGTAGCACGCTTTTATCCCACATCCATCCGGCAGCTCATCGTGTCCGCCACGTCTCGCCATACAGGTGTATGCGAAGTAAGCCGCCGACCATAGCCTGTCCTTTGCTCATGCTAGTATAGGATCCTACCGCTACGAAATTATCATCCTTTCCATCAACACCCAGTCCAGATTCCCCGTCGGGAAACCTAAGTGTGAGGACTCGTAGTTCTGCCCGGCGAGCGAACCCTTCAATCCCCCATCCTCAGATGCCAGGACCCAGGTCAGGGGGTAGGTCGCCATGACCATCCCCTCATGGAACGAGGTCATCCTCGTTGTTGAGGAGTCCCATACTAATATGAGCAAATTATATGACTACGCCCTTTTCCCATATGTGGTGGATGTGGTCGCACAGGGTATCGGATGGTTGACGTAAGTACAAGGACACACTGTGCATTTTTCATAAACATCACCATTTTCCACTTTTCCAACACAACACCGACATCTCGGCATTCCATAAACTCACAAGACATTTCAAAGGAGTTTTGAATAAACAACATTGTTTTCCCATCCTAAAGTTTTATATAAACTACTACATAGGGTGGCAAAATAATATCCATATACTTTTGAAATGAGTTTTATAAATCTTGCTTTGAGAGTAAAACATGTTATGAAAGTAGATGCATATTTTAGTGCAAGCTCAGAGAATAGCTTGCCTTGCTTGGCAAAGTGATCTTGCTCTTGTTCTTCAATTCAGCAAACTCTCCTTCCTCGATATATCCGACAACGTTCTCGTCTAATTAACAACAAACAATGCAAACAATCACTAAGCTATACAAGCAATCATCTCAACATAACCATCATCAACATCACAATTAGCTACTGCACACACAAACCACACAATTTGGTTTTCAAATAAAATTGAACTAGCTGGGTGGCCCGCGCAATTGCGCGGCTAGAGTTGATAAATCAAATATTTTATCAAATATAAAACACATTAAAATCGACAAAAATATATATGAATGATTTAGGTTACTTGGTTTATTGAGTTGTCAATTGCTTCCACATTCCAATCTACATGATATGACATTTGTACATGTTAAAAATGCAAAACCTGAATACATTCATTGTTTAGGCTTCCAAGTTTTCTTACGCAGAAGTTCGCTATAACATTATTATTTTAAGTTTCAAAAAAATATAACATTATTATTTTTATTGTTTAAAATTCCAGCAATCAATTGTGTCTTGATGCTGGTTGAGTGATTTTTCCATGTCATGCAACGTTACATTAACCTGGATACGTTAGGGACATCAGTTATAGTAGAGTCGTAATATCTCTACAATCAACCTTGATCATAACAATACTACATGACTTGATTGATCTAATCGTTGTTTTCAGTATATTCTAGGTAGCGACTTCCTTAGACCTAATTTCTTGCAATAAGTAATTAGGCTTTTTCCACAACATCAACCTCTCAATGCACAGGACGCCTCTAATAAGCTGATCGGCCTTATCGGAGGTGAAAAACTGACACCAAGGTCCCTCAGCTGTACATTAATCGAGGGCCTAGTTTCCAACCGTCTCATCTCTTGCTTCTGTTGTGATGTTCCAAATCATTAGCCCCCTTGAAGTGCAGGAGCACATCCACTTCTTCTAGTCGAGAATCTGCGTGCGCTTGGGTGATAGCACTGCTAGCTTTGGCGTGACGACACGTGGGCATGTGTTTATTGATAGTGACCCTGAGACCTTGAAGCCAACATACCATAATGAGATCAATTCGCAAAAAAAATGTGTGGCAGAGAAACTTTTGAACATACACGAATGTGTCTTATTATTTATATTTTTCATCCATAACTCTATATGTCCATAAATATAAAATATATCTTACTATAAGGTTATCAAATGGCATTTGTTGCCCTGCATGTCTCGTCACTGAAGAATAATCATAAATTATCTACAAAATTACATGTGTCGCAAATACAATGCCTCAACAGATGTACATTACTGCATAATGCATATAGAATTCTTATGCGTAACTGTGTGAGATAAAACAAATCTGTGAGTACATACCTGTAGAGCAATGACCAACACTTGACCAACATTTTTTAGAGTTACTGCACAACAATAATTGGATCGCAAAAGAAAGACTAAAGATGTATTATAGACGGAAGGCTGCGTGCAATATTGCACGGTTCGTGTCCTGCTTCTAAACTATTAGGTCTGCAGCTTGCCCTAGTACATGTTTAGCTATTCCGAACTGTTTCTTTGTCTGTTTTTTTTTCTTATCGCTCAGTATAAATCCAGCTGCTGGTGCCCTCGGTTTGTTCTTCTTCCAAATCACGTTGGGCACCTTGCGCTTGGTCATCATGTGTCAGCGTCATCACGGAGCATGAGATGGTGACAGCCAATTCCTTGAGTAGTTTCAGAAAAACAACGCACTTGTACGCCGGAGGGAATCGAGTTCGATCTGTTCCACGCCTGATACAACCTACTGAACTGGACGCGTGCAATCACGTGTTATCAGAAAATAATCAGAGGACGAACTGAAGCAAACCTCGCTAGCATGGCCGCCATCGATCCAAATATCATCCATGTCTTCTTCTCGCCGCATCAATATCATCAGAAAAACTCGTCACACACTCAAAAAATATCATCAGAAAAACTCGACACACACTCAGGGCTCCTTTGTATATTCATCAAGCTCGTTGATGTCGAGTTCATCGTTGTGAGATTGGCATGCATCCTCGATGCTCTAGCATCCACACCCTCATCAAGCCTCGCTGACGTCGAATTCATTGTCGTGAGATTGGCATGCATCCTCGGCGCTCTAGCAGCAACACCGATCGATCAATTGCCGACATGTAGGATTTCTCCGTCGAGCAAAACCTATATAGGCTAGAACCGATTATGATTTGCCACGATCAACTGTCGCGATTTACGATCCCTCGCGGAACACATATATACTGCTACCAACGATATATGTGGAATCAGCCCAAATCACATATATATGGTTTGTCGAGGAGTCCATGGTGAGATAAAGATGGATCAGTTTCGTCCCTTTCCTTTTCGTTGCACGACTTAGTATTCCTATTGCGCACGGTGCAGAATTAATTTTCAATCTCAACAGCTCACGTGCAAGTCCTTCGTTGCCAGCTCCGAGTGGGACTCTTGAACGTGATTTGTTTTTTCTCTTCCGACTACCACGTGAAAAGCTAAGGGATCTTTTTAAATCACAGCCGTTACTTTTCATCGTTAAATCTCATCCGTTGTTTGTCCTGTGTTTTAATTATATAATAGATTTAAACACTTTTTAATTACTTCTAAATTAAGGCAGAACTAGTTATTCATGTTTAAATCCATAACTTGAGTTCTGTTGGTCACAAAAATACAAACTAAAATTCTATAGAAAGCTACTGAGGTGTAGAAGACAACCCAATTTGAATTGGATCATTTGGAGTTACCAAACTCCCTACACATTGGATTGAATCTAGTAGCTTAATAATCAAGTTTTAGCTACCATTTAAATTATATTGCTCCAAAAATTAAACCCTTTTAGGGGTAACTAAACATGGATATATGTGAGCTAACAAAATTGGTTCTAAGTCAATTGGATCAACCAATAATTATCTAAAAAGATTTTGGTCCAGAAGGGTGTTCAAACTTCTATCTTAAACCAAACAATAACTACTGCACAACTAATTCCACCAAAATTTGGGAAGCTTATACATGGCAGTACTAATCTAACAAAATTGGTTTGGAATTATTTGGACTCACAGAGCATCAGAAACAAACAAGTTTAGATTTTAAACCTTCTGTACTGTTTCTAATAATGCTTTTTAAATATTTAATTAAATGACATGAGACCAATTGTGTTGGTTAAACAATTTCATAAGCTTTCCAGAACAGTTGAGTTTGATTTAATTGGATTCCTAAATCTCGAGATATTTAATTTCAAAGTTGACATCAGTACTGAGAATTGCAGAGAATTTAAATTAGAAAAATCCACTGTTGTGGATAATGTTGAAATCCCTGACGGGTGGGTCCTACCCGTCAGTGACTCAGCGAAACGGTACGCGCGTGAGGGAAAGATTAAAATTATGTCAGTGGGACCCACATGGCAGTCTAACTTAACACGAAGCGGTACGTGGCCGTAGATCTTCGATCCACGGCTCACGGAGGTCGCCATCGGCGACGACCTAAAACGAGCGGCGCTGCCGCGCCGGCGACGGCGAGGTGGACGGATCCCTCACCTAGGGGCTCGGGAGGAAGCGGCGATGACGCGAATCGACGGCGGCGGCTCGGGGAAGACGATGGTGCGAGCGGCAGTTGCTGGGGAAGTCTCTGTCGACGGCGGCGATGTCGCGCTCTTCGTCGGCGTCGGGTGCGGCAACTTCGGCGAAGCTTCGGGGTCGCGTCCGTGCGCTAAAAAGAGGGAAAAGAAGCCTGGGTGAGTGCGGTGAGCTTGGGCAACAGCGTAGAGGGGTCAGAGGGAAGAATGGGAGGGTGTGGCGTTGTGGTGGTGCTCGACCTCAACGGCGGCGTCGGGTGCGGCAGTGCACTGCCCTCCGGCGGTGCACAGACGAAATTGAGGCGAGGGAAAGCTCGAGGGAGAGGCGTGGTGTTCCAGTGAGGTCTCAGGGTCCTTTTAAAGGCTCGGGGCGGTCCACGATGGTCGGGGTCTACGACGGCGGCCAGGGCGCGTCCACGGCAACCATTTCTGCAATTACCCGGCGAGGGTGCAGAGGCTCGTGGCGACTTGGGGCTTAACGGGGTCCGGCAAGGTTCTAGAATCATCTAGAGAAGTGGTGCGTGTCGGGGAGCAGAGATGGGGGCCAATTGGCTCGGCGCCGTCCAATGCATCCGCGGCGGTCGTCGGGGAACATCGGCGTTAAGGCGATGGGAGAGGTGCCCGTTTTTCTTCCCTGCGGTGCAGAGAGGTGCAGAGGCTCGGGGCGAGGGAGAGCGCGGCCAGGGGGTCCTGGCGGCGAAGAAAACGGCAACGACGGTGAAGGCGACACGGCGATGGTCATCGGGGCTGAGGTCGATGACCATTTTGCAGAAAACCCCCCTTCCTTCCTCTTTTCTTTTATTTTTCAGTTTTATTTCAATATCCAGAAGCTTTTCCTGGATTTAATTGAGCTACTTAAACATTTTAGAAAATTCTGCAAATATTTGTGGGGCCTCCTCATAACATGTAGAAGCTCCACAAAAATTGGCATTGCCAAATAAAATGTTTGGCAACATTTTCTTTCATAGTACTTTGTTTATGTCATTTTTGATTTATTTCAATTTGTTTTGTTTTAGAATTTTAAAACTAGTTCAAAAATAATATTTGAGAGGGGAAAGTGGTAGGAACAAAATGGGGAGTGTTTACATTACATCTCCTCTGACTTTGGTTTGAAAATAATTGAGTTTGTCACTTGGAGATTTTTATGTGACAACTTGTCACTTTTATTTTCTTGCTTTGAGTTTTATATTTTGTTTTCTTTCTTTCTTACTAGTGTTCACTAGAGCAAACACTCACACAAACAGCAAGAACAACAACTCAAGTAACAAGAAGCAATTAACATACAATAAACAACAAAAGTTTTTGTTGGCTCTCATTTTTGGAATAATAATATTGATTACTAATTTTTGGGATGTTACACCCTCCTCCCTCCTTTTTTTCTTTTTCCTTTTTGGGATTTTCCCCTAATGGGCCTCTAAGGCCCATATAGGTTTAATGCCTCGAATTTAATTAAATAAAAAATATATTTAATTATTAATTACACTAATTAATATCAAATACATTTTATCTAATTAATTCTAGCTCCGAAAACTATTTCGTTGCTCTCCGATCTCCATCGGAACTCTCCCGGAACACTTCCGGTGTTGTCTTTTATTTTCTCTTCTATTTCCAATCTATTATAAATGTCATCCTCCCTTAAGTGTGTTACCCTAGCGGTTCGAGATCTCGCCAGACATAATCGAGACACGCTCTCCGATTAATGATAATTCGTGGACCTTGGATACCCAGAATTAATCCCAGTGAGATAACGAATAACTTTTGTTGTTTGAACCTTAGACGTCAAGTATTAAACCTTTTGCCTGGCGATACTTAGCGTGTTCGAGACTCGTTCATAGATATCATGATACCTAGCTTGATCTCGTTATCGACAATACTATCTTCTACTCGTCCGTCATAATATGTCCCCGTGACCTAGTCACATTCTTGCAAGCTTGCTTGACATAATCTCACCGAGTGGGCCCTAGAGTATCTATCCTGCTATGCGGATTGGCAAATTCCGCTCTTGATCCCTCATCTCAACATACTCCCTTCTGATACCCGAGAGGGACATCGGTATTGTCATACTACATAAGATATGACGTTTGATGCAATCAAATCATCTTTCAGGAATAGCGATAAGAGTTGATCTCACGGTCAAAGGCGTAATGACTACGTCCTACAAATATTGGGTATGTCCATCACATCATTCTACCAACGATATGACTCCATTGTCAACTGACACCATTGTCACATAATCGGGAAACCACGATCATCGATTGCACAATGGACTAGTCACATAGAGGCTACTAGGGACCTAGTTGTCTACATACCACACGTGTATTAATGTTTCCGCTTAATACAGTTATAGCATGATACAAAAATGTATTATGAACAAATGAGATATGATAAATAAAACACTTTATTAATTGCCTCTAGGGCATCTCTGCTTCAACTGCTTTCCTAGTAATGGACATTGTATATGTCAGCATCAATGAGTGGCATATTATTGGATAATAATGTGGCTGGGTAAACCCAAGTTTTGGTATGCTAAGAGATTCCGTTAAGTCGTCTTTTTATCCTTAGCTTTATCACAGTAAGGTTATTATATAACATGTCCTATAACCATGAGGTTATTAGGGTTATGCATACTGGAAGAGTTACTTTGGTACTGTCAACAGCACGACCGTAATTGGGTGTTAAAACGGCAGTCACTGGGTGGCTTCAAGGTGTGTGTATATCCTAATGTTCTAATATGGGAAATTACTCCTCGGTAATTAGAGAGATACGCCCTGGGCCCTCTCGGTATTATAAAGGTATCCAATATGTTCTGCAGACAATGCATGGTGAAGTTACGCCGTGTGGGATATCATAATACGGAAACGAGTAAAGGGAACTTGCCAGTAACGAGATAGACAAAGATTTTGTGAATCAATTTATTGATTCATGGTAACATCCACGGATCTATATCTCGGGTGAAGTTTTGGTATCGCGAGTAATGGGAATGATATATTAAATGACCGGCAGGTTCAAGAGAGTGTCTTCGCATAACGGTAGCAGTTATTCAGCTCGTCAACGGATCTGACAATGACCGGTGATTGGTTATCCAATTATAGCTACACGTTATCGAACCTGTAGGGTGGCCACGCTTAAACTAGGATTGGTTAGTTGTGTATTTTGGTTGGTCTGGAACAATGGAGAGAGTATCACCGACATAGTGTCTGCATGATAGATATGTTTTTATCAGAGAGATTGTATTGTGATAGAAGTTGCTATCACAGGTCGGAATTTATTCCGGAGGATTATATATTGATGGAGATATTTATCGAGAGTATTTTTTTCAGCGGACACTGGGTGTCCTGGATCACATAAAAGGTGTTTTATATGATAGGTAATTAATTCGGTGAATATTCTATAAAAGGAAATATTCAAATGAGAATTAATTGGACAAAATATTATTTAATTATGAGTTAATTAAATATTGATTTATTTAATGAATAAATAATTATGGAAAATATTATATTAAATTGGAGCCCACCATGGGGGCTACCAAGATGGGCCCTAGGGCCCACCAAGGTAGCCGCACCACCAATTGGTGGTGGTGGGCTAGGGCGGGGCGAGGCGGCAGCGGTGGCGGCCAAGGCGGCCGGCCTAGGTGGGCCGTACCCACCGGGTCGGTGCGCCAGGGTGGGCCCCACCCGCCTTGGTCGGTGCGGCCTAGGGTGGGCCCCACCTGGCGACGGCACAAGGAGGAGGCGGTGGAGGGGAGGGAAGTTGGGGTCCAACTCCAACTCCTCCTCCCATACTGAATTGGGCAAGAGGGCTTTCCCCTTGTCCAAACCGAGTTGGACTAGGGGAGCTTTCCCCTTGCCCAAGTCCCTCCACCCTTTGGTCCATCTATATAAACACCACCCCCTCTTATTTGGAGAGCACAATATTGAGACACACAATTGCAACACGCAAGCTCTCAAGTTTAGATCTTTTCTAGTTAGATTAGAGGAACCTCTAATTAGAGGCAACCTATCCGATTAGACTAGATCTAATCTCTCTCTCCTTCTCATGTGTTGAGATCTCCACCTTCATATACACCAGTAGAGCTTCAAGCTTGGACGACGAAACCCTGCTGAACCTTTCCCGGCGTACGCGTGCAAGCTCTCGGAGGGGTGAGCTGTCGAACTCGACGGTTGACCCTCACTCTGCCGGATCAAGGTGACAAGATGAGGAGGAGGAGGCGCCGGAATCTCTCTACCAGGCTTGGTTGAGAGAGACGGCGACGAGCTACATCGACAAACGTCATCAACATTTCTTCCGCGACTTCGGTTTTGACATGGGTATGACTATCGGGTACCCTATCATGAGGGTACCTGGTGCACGTATCGACTAGGCCCAACTCTGTGCAAGGGTCTTGATGAGTCTACCCTCGTCAGTGTTGGTAACGTATTCCATCTAGATCTTTGGATCTTCGTATTCGCATGTATCTTCATAGTAGATATTGGGAGGTGTTGCGTAGCAATACGAAAATTTTAAATTTCCGTACACGCAACCAAGTAGCGTGGTGGTGGGGATTTTTTCCGTGCGGTTACAGATGTGTACATATGGCTAGTGGGGTAGTTCCGATTTTTTAATCACAGACGATACGCACCCGATCAGACGGACGGGGAGGCGGAGGATTTTTGCCCCGGATCCTCCGGGGGACGCTCAGCACACCCCCTGCTGAAAGCCACCGCGGGCGATGCTATGACTCGCTAAAGGCCATATAAAGTGGCTGCGCTTACGCGGTGTGTTTGAAAAATTGTACGACACTTTGATATTGTTTCTTGCCGGGGTCAGTGGGCTGCGATGATAATATTGCTGGGTTGTTCATCCGGCCGTGATTAAACGAGACGGGCCTAACTTGCACAAGCCACTTGAACCCTAGTTCTTCAGTATACTCCACAGATCAAATGCCATGTTGCGGATGTCGTTAGAGCAACTCCAGCAGTTACCGGATAAACCCTACCGGATATCTCGTATCCTGTTCCCGGAAAATCATTTTCCGGTACCGCGCCGCACGGGGCAGAACAGATGCGGTAAACTCGTACCGGATATTTCTGCCCCGCAATCCATACCGGTACCGAATAACAGATTTATGCATGATTTATCAAATTCATCAATAGAAACATAACATAATCATTATAATTATCATAAACTAGAACAAATATCAATAGAAACACAACATAATAAATATTGTCCAAATAAAATTCATCTTAATTATTCATTACAACAAATGTTATCGAATGGTCCGGATGAAAATAATGGTTCAAATTACAATAATATCAAATCAAATGAATAAAATAAGAATCTACTTATTCCGATACAATTGCCACTGGTGCTCAACAAGATCCTTATGAAGCTGAACGTGTGTGGCCTTATTCTCAATGTTCCGGTAGGTCTGAAGAAATCTTTGGATCCGGTCCGGGTTCCTTTGTGGCTTCACTCGGCTTCGAACATTGTCATAGAAAAATTCAAAGTTTAAATCCCTCTCATCTTCAATGATCATGTTGTATAAAATTACACAACAAGTCATGATTTCCCTAAGTGTTTTTTATCCCAAAAACGAGTCGGTCCTCGAACAATGGCAAACCGAGCTCGCAACACACCAAATGCTCTCTCAATATCTTTTCGGCATGTTTCTTGAGCTTTGGCAAAGATGGTATCCTTTTTGTTGGCCGGTTTTGAGATGGTCTTGACAAAAGTAGACCAAGGAGGATAAATACCGTCAGCTAGATAGTAACCAATGTCGTAGTCATGCCCATTGACGGTGTAGTTGCAAGCCGAAGCATCACCACTAGCTAGCCGAGCAAATAAATTTGATCTCTGCAACACATTGATATCGTTGAGAGAACCTGGCAAACCAAAATAGCAATGCCAAATCCACAAGTCCTCTGAAGCAACGGCTTCGAGCACAATTGTAGGATCACGGTAATGACCGCTGTATCAACCATGCCAAGCCGTCGGGCAATTCTTCCACCTCCAATGCATGCAATCCACACTACCAAGCATGCCCGGCCATCCTCTTGCTTCATTTGCGGCCATCAACTTTTTTGTGTCCTCTTCATTAGGAGCTCGGAGGTACTCTTTGCCAAATACTTTGATCACAGTTTTAGCAAAAACTCGCACGCTTTTGATTGATGTATCTTTGCCAATCCGAAGGTACTCATCGGTGTGATCAGCCAGAACACCGTATTCTATCACTCTCATAGCCGCCAAAATCTTCTGGTATGCATTAAATCCTAGTGAACCGGCGACATTTCTTCATTGAACAAAGAAACGAGAATTTTGCTCGCAAGCTTCAACAATATGAACAAAGAGGGATCTACGCATCCGATAGCGCCTACGGAAGAGATGAGCCGATAGGTCGGTACCTCGGCGAAGTAGTCCTTCATTAGCATCGCACTCCCCAATGCTCGGTTTCAGGGAATGCAAAGGCGGCCGACGTTGGAGCCCCGCCTCTTCCTCTTTGCTCCGGCCTCGGATGCGTAGACGAGATGAGCCATAATCATGTGCTCAACATCGTCATCAAAGAGTATGTCCTAAATCTCCGAATCATCCGAATCGGAGGAGGAGGAAGAAGATGAACTCCAATCCATCTAGAAAAATTCCAAGTTTAAGATTTAGACTAAAAATCTACCAGCATACGTCCACACCACAACTAAATCAACACCTAATTTGTCAAAAAAAAACATACCGTGTCACCACCGATGGCCGGATCGGATCCGCGCCGCCCGAGCTCCTTAACCGCACCCGGCAAGAAATCGGCCGCTCCGACGCCTTGGAGTGTGTGCGCTTGCTCCTGGTACTCAGACCTGGCCGAATCATCGCCTCCCGGAGCCAACTGGCCGTGTGCCCGAGCTCGGCGCCGGATCCATGGCGGCGGCGGCCGACGCGACCGCACGGATGGGAACCGCCACCCCCCGGGCCCGAAACGAGGTAGAATCGAAGCGGCCGGAGGCGGCGGTCCTTTTCCGCGGTGGGGAGGGAACAGGGGCAGCAAAGGGCGGCGGAGCGCGGCGGCGGAGAGAGTAGGGGAAAGAGGAAGGAGCGCGAGCTGAAACTTCCGGGCGGGAAGGTTCGCGCCACGAGTCCGGGTCCGGGAAAATCAGCTTCCGAAACTGAACAGATTGGGGTCGGGCGGGTGTATATCCTGCTTCGCGGATAAATTTTTGTGATACGGTACCGTTTAGTGTATCTGTTATGTCCGAAATTTTGCCGCGGACCCGGAAAAAAAACAGTTATTTTCCAGGCCGAGGTTTATACGGTATCTGCTAGAGATGCTCTTAGAACAGACCGGAAACGAAGGGCAAAGCTTCTGCTAGTTGGGATTCGCCGTGTCCCCGGCCGCGCACCTAATCGGCATCCAGGGCCTCCCCTGACTCCCATCCCGATCCGCGCCGCCGATGCAGCAACGGCCAAGGAAACTCCTCTCTGCTCCTAAAGGTATCTGTATACTCCAGCGCATCTCAGTTCCTTTTCCTTAGGCGACAGTTGATCTCGCTGCATCTTTTTCGGAAGGTTTAGTTAGCTCTTAGTGAATCAAAGTTAAGTTATCCACATCCACCCGAATGGTGATCTGCAGGAGAGGGGCTGATGCCTTTCGAGTACAACTACTGTTCCTATCAAATACTGAAGCACAATTAAGCTAGTGCTCTCAGCGAAACAATTTTCAGAAAATTTCAAATTAAAACCTCTTCCTAGCCAAACTGATGGTGGCTTGCGTGCACCAAGTTTCTATATATTGTTCACGCAGCTCTCTGATTCTTGAGAGTTCATATACAGTCCCCCGTTGCACAATTCTAATAATTGTGTTTATGAGCAAACCCGAGTCATACTTACAAGCTCTGTTCACAATGCAGATACTGGACCGCTGCCTTCATCGGCTGAAACAGACGGTTCGACTTGGCAACAAGGTGATGTTTCTCATGGTTACCAAAATACGAGAGAAGAAGCTTCTTTACAGAAACTCCCAGAGGTATGAGTTGCTGCTGGGAGTGAAAGTATATCTACTTAAAGTAAAATATTACGGTGGCTGCTAGCGCCAGAATGCATGATGCGTCTGCAATCTGTTCGTATGATTTTGGTGTTGAATTCACATACCTTCACAGTTAAAAAGGAATGAACCGACTGGCTTAAATTAGCTCCGTTGATGCAAACTTCTAAATGTGATATTGTGTAATCATGCATGTTTCCATAATAAAGCAGTGGTTTCCCGTGCAATGTAAATCCACCAATTGCAGGTCTTGATTTCGAAGTACATGAACTGATTAACAAGCTCTACATTGTAAGCCAACTACTTGCTACTCCTAACTATTCAACTTGTCAACCGTGGTTCTGCAGGACATCGTACATCATATACATTCTCTTCTGCATATGCAAGATGCTGCTCGTGATGCCTGTGTGTCTCGTGTATTTCTGCGTTCCTGGAGATGATATCCCAACCTCATATTCAATGAACATACACTTGGGTTGACTGACAAGAAATTGGAGGAAGCAGAAATCAATCTGATCCATATAGTTGACCAGATTCTTGAAAACCATTATGACAATGGGGTGAAGGTGAAAATACTTAGCCTTGGTCTTCATGGTTATAAAAATATCAATGCCTCCTACCTGGACAGGTGGCTCCAAATCGCTGTTAAATCTGAGATCAAACAACTTAACTTAATGCTGAATCCAGTCAGTGATGAAAACTACTACAGCTTTCCGTGTTCGGTTATGTCTGATAAGGCAGCTGCAAGTTCGATTGAGTCTCTTTTCCTCATGTCTTGCACTTTCCATTCCACGTCAACACTTGGCTGCTTGAAAAGA
The DNA here is from genome assembly GCA_947311845.1 of Poa pratensis. Lineage (NCBI taxonomy): Eukaryota > Viridiplantae > Streptophyta > Magnoliopsida > Poales > Poaceae > Poa > Poa pratensis. The sequence continues at coordinate 48,666,186 of CAMZMU010000052.1, forward strand.
CTGAAAAGTTTAGATCTGACAATGGTCCACATTACTGAGGAAGGATTAGGACATTTTCTCTCAAAATCTTTCGCGCTAGAGCGGCCGGTTGTGTACGGATGCAGTGGCATAATTTGCTTGAGAATACCTTGTACGCTCCAACAGCTCAAGCACCTCTCCATTACAACAGACGGGATGACACAGGTGGTAGAGATCGATGCTCCAAACCTCTGCTCTTTGCTCTATAATGGCCACCCCCTGGTTGAAATCTCTGCTAGAAATTCTTCTCAACTTAGGAATGTCGATATGTGGTCTTACTACACGTCTGCACCTGACATTCTATCTTATGCTCGTGCGAGGCTTCCATCCATTGCACCAAATGTTGAGATCCTTCTCCTGAGCTCACGTAACGAGGTACATATGTTTTGGTTCTAACATTTTAATAATCAAAATATAGTGACAAGTAAAGCATATACTAGTAACCAGTGATATGCATTATACTTGTATGTTGGATGAACACTTCCGAGATTAATCTTGGAATTTACCCTTCTTCAGAATGTCGACACTCCAATGTTGCCCTCCAAGCTCATTAAACTCAAGGAGTTGGAAATTGGAGTCCTCTCATCTGTAGAGGCCTTGTCCCTCAGCTATGATGTCTTCTCTCTTGTTTCTTTTCTAGATGCTTCTCCGGTCTTGGAGACTTTCATCCTCTGGGTAAGTCGCTGTCCACATCTCCGGGACCTATCTATGATATTAGTGCACTTCACTTGTTTACCTGAACGATGGCATTAATTATGCAGGTAGATAAAGATGCCCTGAGACAGACTCATATTGTTGGAGACGAAAAGCAGTACCTGAGGCGCAAGCCGGAGTGCCGGTATAACAGCCTCAGGGAGGTGGCAATCAGGGGATTTTGTTCAGTGAAAAGCCTGGTTGAGCTCACGATGCACATCCTTGAGAGTGCACCTTCGCTCCAGCGCCTCACACTGGACATAGACCCTTACTACAGTAATATTTCTAAACGCTTGGCAATGAGCAAAACAGCTCTCGCAGAAGCTACCAAAGCCGCAGAGGTCGCAGCCAGATACATCGCTGGAATAGTTCCCTCGGGTGTTGAATTCCAGATCCTGGAGCCCCGTAGTCGATTCGATACTGGCAACCTGTAGATCATAGCCGATGTGGTTTATCTTTTCTGTAAACTTGGGAGAGTTTTATCTATAGCACATGTTCCATCTCTTTACAAATAATATAGAACACCATGCATGTTTTATGTGTCTGGTTTATTATTGATCGCAGCTGTGGCAGTGACTAGCAAACTAGCTAGCTCCACGCAGTGCGTCTTTGCTCGCAGCGCATTGGACGACGACGGCGGGCTTCGTCACTCTCCTGGACAGTCGATGTCGATCAGCTTGGACTTTGGACGCGGAAGCCGTATGGGTTTTGCTTGATCTTAACTCCCAACCAATGATTGGAAAGATATTTTGAGCCTTCGTTTAATCTGCGTTGGCTGTATCCTAGAAAAAAGTTTAATCTGGGTTGCCTACCTGATATTGGTGAACTCACGATACGCCGTCAAGGATATGTTCCCATCAATGCGCCTCCTTCTCAGGTATGATAAAGATTCGGTTTTGTGCGATTTTGTAGCTGGGTAAGATTGATGGCCATTGATGTTCTGCAACCGGGTTGCTTTTGAGAGTTTAGCACGGCGAAGGGTGGAGCCACGAGAAGGGCGAGCTCAGGCTCGGATCGCCTCCTCTTCATGTCCTCGGACGCTGGGAGGTTGGCCGGGAAGGTGGCCGTGATCACCTGCGGGGCGAGCGGCATCGGCAAGGTGACGGCCGCGGAGCTCGTCGGGAACGAGGCCGTCCTCGCGGATGTCCAGGACGACCTCGGCAAGGCCGTCGCGGCCGAGGTCGGCGGCCCGGACACGGCTTGCTATGCCCGCTGCGACGGGACACATGAGCACGCTAGTGATGTGGCGGTGACACGCACATTTAACACGCCGTCGAGCAGCACGGCCAGCTCGATCGATATCCTCTACTGCAGCGCCGGTGTCTCCGGGTGCCCGTTGCAGACCTGCGTGGGCGCCCTGGACCTTGATGACATCGACCGCCTGATGGCGCTCGACTCCCGGTCGGCGGTCGGGTACATCAAGCATCATGGCGGTTGGCCGCGGCGGCGGCAGCATCCTCTGCACGGCCGCTGTCAGGGGTGGAGCTCCCGGTAGGGTAAGGTAGGGCGGCCGCCCTACCTTATTTTTTTGACGAAAACATTAGTATGCATGTATTTTTCTGAACAGTTTGAGTGATCATACATAAAAAAACAAACCATATACTAGTCAACACTGTACAAAACTGATTCCCAAAGGAGGGACTAAGTCTAGTCTAATCTGAAATCAACTAATTCTCAATGTAACATAACCCGACTATAAACAATGTTCTAAGTGCGGTATTAAGTAGGACTGGAGAGTATTTTGCCAGTTTATGAGGTGGCCAAAACCAACATTTAGATATTTGATGGATTATGTTTTATGATACTTTCGATTTGTATATTTTATTGATCTATAATTTTAATTGTATTAGTTCACCTTATCTAAAAAATTGTATTAGTTCAGGAAATGTCTTTGGTTAAAAATGTGAGGGCACGTTTGCTCAATTGAAAAAATGATGGTTGAGACCTCCCTTGAAAGATGTCAATTTGCGTAGAAAATGACATCATAATTCCAAGTTTTAATGAAGTGGTAACAAAATGGGGGCAAATTAAGAAAAAAGGGAAGACATTAGGTCATTGCTGATTATTTTTACAGTGTGCGGATCTTCTATTTTGCAATAGACTGTATTACCACTGATTTTGACCATCGGTTAAATGAGCTATCTTCAGAGTTGTTTCTGAATTTGTCTTGTCTTGGTTATTTTTGTATGATTTTTTCTTGGGAACTTGTCTTACATTGAATAAAACTAGTCAGAATGATATTTATTTGGAAAAAATTCAAAGTGTTTCCTGCTTCAAACGAAATCAAGATGAGATGTTGAACCGATGACTCTATTATATCAATGAAACAAATAAGAGTGTTATCAAAAGATTTATTTGACATTTAGATTTTTACCATACTTATTGTCATACCGATGTCTTTATTTTAGATAGAGCATGTTCTAAGTGCGAGAAATCATTCCTATTCATTGTGCACAAATCACTGTTATCAGGGATTCAGAGAGTTCAGACTAACTTAATGAATTTATCAGTTTGTGCTTGAAGCCACTTGGAGTGAGTTTTTGACGATATTTATCAATTAACTACTTTGGGCAACTAAAACTTGCATATTCATGTTCAAAATTATGTTAAACAAATTCTACATCTTACCTGCACTAGTAGAAAACTGCTTATACGTGAAAAGTTACCTGTGGCGCACAAGGTTTTTGTGTGCCACTGGTATTCTCTCTCCTGTTTTTCTGTGGAAAAGTTACCTGTGGCGCACAAGCTTTTTGTGTGCCACTGGTAAATTATTACCTGTGCCGCACAAGCATGGTGGTGCGCCACAGATAAGATTCCACAGATTTGTGCAAACAAGGAGAATTTACCAGTGGCGCACAGACTTGCTTGTGCGCCACAGGTAATGCAGTTACCTGTGGCGCACAAGCAAGTCTGTGCGCCACTGGTAAATGTGGACAGATATTTTGGAAGTTCCCAGATGAGGCTGAAACTACCTGTGGCGCACAGACTTGTTTGTGCCCCTACCCACCCCCCGTGGATCGCCTTTTCAGTTTTACAAACAAGAAAAGGAAATGATAAAATGTTCAAAAAATTAAATCCTTTGAGATGTAGTTAGATTTTAGTGTCTAGTTGGTACAGAAAATTTGAAATATGAATTTTGACCTTTTTTGCAAAAAAAATATAATTTTTTTTTAAAACGGCCTTAACTTTTGCATACGACGTCAAAAAAATGCGTTTAATATGTCCAAAAAATCGTGAGAAAAAAGGAGCTCGATTTCACAAAAGAGTAAAAAGTTATTTCAAAAAGAAGATTTTTTCTACAAAATCAAAAAAATTAAAAAAATCGTAATTTCAAAAAAATCAAAAAGTCCAAAAAAAAGACACATAAATGTATAACATAGAAGATTGTTGAATTATTTGGCTTTTTTTATTTTTTTTGAAGTGTTTTGACTTTTTTGAATTTTTTGGATTTGTTTTGGATTTTTTTAAGTTTTTTTAAATTTTTTGACACTTTTGAATCTCCTTTTGAAATTTTAGAAGTTTTTGAAAATTTTGAAATTTAAAAACACACATATATAACACATACCACACATATACACATATATGACTTAAGAGGGTTCATATGATATGTATATCAATAAGACTTGAGTAGCATAGGGGTAGCTGGACTGGATAGAATTTAGAAGTTAAGCGTGCTAGAAAATGCAAATAAAAAAAAAAATTCAAATATTTACCTTTTCCAAATTATTTCATTTTTTTTGAATTTTTCATTTTTTTAAAAAAATTGCAAAATATCTTACCTGTGGCGCACGGGACGTATAAGAGGTGTGCCCCGTGGCACTTACCAGTGGCGCACGGAGCCAGCTATCTGTGGCGCACAGGCTTGTGCGCCACAGATAAGTGGTGTTATCTGTGGCGCACGAGCCGTGCGCCACAGGTAACATGTTACCACTGGCGGAGCGACAGTGGCGCACGTCCCGTGCGCCACAGATAAGCTATTTTGGTGCGCCACAGATAAGTTTTTCTATACTAGTGCTGGTGGGATGGGGGGCAATTGCCCCCCTCCCCCTCCACACCCATGACTGCAAATAAATGATGATAAATGTTTTTTACTCCGCCATACCTAAATTTTGGGTTGTCCTTCGCTACTGGCCGCTGTGCTCAGCTTTGGCTCACCTATTCTAGCGTACGTGATCTCCAAGGCCACCGTTCATCACCGTTGTGCGCGCGGCCGCGGGACCGCTGGTGGCGCGTGACTAGGTGTGCGTGAACGGACGTGGGCAAGGACGCGCTGGGGCGGGTGGTGGAGAGGGACTGGAGCTAGCGAGCTGGACATCACTGTGCTGGTGGTCGAGGACGTGAGCGGGGCAGCCCCGTACTTGGCGTCAGAGGAGGCCATGTCCGTGACCAGGCACAACCTGCTCGTCGACGGCAGGTTCTGTCCACCAGCCTCCCAGTCTGCAATGAACTTCGAGGATAGGTTTAACCAACAGCAATATGCAGCGGAAATAAACACAATCACATGCACAGGTGACACAAGGATTTACGTGGAAAACCTCCCCAACGTGAGGAGGAAAAACCACGGCTGTGGACCAACCGATCCACGCAAGCTTCACTATGAGCAAGAGTCTTCTCCAGTACCCCTGGAGATTACAACACACACCAACTCGTTGCCCACCGGCAACAACAACCACAAGAGCCAAGATATCACAAAGTAGAATATCACAGATCCTGTTCCATGCGGTAATCAGCAATCTGCTCTTAAACCGCAGATCCAATCAGCACCAAACTCAGTAGACAAACAGACATATGTGTCCCCAACATACCCACCAAAGATGAGCTCAATCGGACACCGTTTGCCTACCCAAACTGTTCCTCTACCAAAACTGTTATGTGCTGAAACTGCAGCAGTCCGAACTGCCAATACCTATCTCAAATCTGATGCTCCTCTGACCCAAACCACAAACCAGCTATCCAGATCGAAGTACTCAAATTAAGAAAAGTGCTCACCAAGTATGGAGTCGATCCAATCACGCTTGACCCTCCAATCACCGGCTTGAAGGCAGACCGGTCAGATGCGCCAAATCCTGACAGAAATCACCTCTCCTTGTTCTTCCTCTCTTCTCACTAGGTTGTGGTGTTCTTGTGTGTTCTCTCACTCTTCCACAGCAGCAGCCACGTTCTGGCTTCTCTCTTTTGCTTGCTCTCTGCCACCAAGAGTGGCTAGGGTTTTCTTCTTATACCTCTCTGTAACACCCCGAAAATTCAAACCTAATTTTAGCGGTGTTTTCTGACACCTGAAAAACTTTTTTCTCTTTTCCAAAATGTTTCTTCAAATCTTTTGAGGATGAATTGACTTGGGTATTGCTCTCTCAAAATTTCCCGGTGATCCACGAACCACTCCAACACCCGTGATAATTTTGTTGCTTAGGTTTTCTCTCGAAAACCCTAGCCCTAATTATTAAACCTTTTAAACCCTTTTCTCCACCTACCAAAGGAAAGCCTATTTCCATGGCCGGAGAAATTCCACTAAAAATACCAGAGGACTCCCATGTCCATTTAAAGACATTCCATGCAAAAATATTGCATACTTCAATGCAATATTTCCAAGTTGGGCGTTATTTTCCAAAATGTCATTTCTAATCCAGAGATGTTTGAGTCTAGCTAGTCACCTCCATAAATTCTCATAAATTCAGGGGATGAATATTTTTACATTCCCTACATTTCATCTTTTGGGGCCAGACCCATTTGAGCAATATTTTCACCACTCCCTTTGTAAGCCAAAAACAATGCCATTTGGCGACCTCCAAAGCAACCCATAGCCCAACAATTCCTATGGCCATGATACTTAGCAGATATGATCACACATACAATAGGCACACACCTCCAGGAGATCAGCCCCATATCCTTTTGGCAAAGCCACTTTTGTATAACCATGCCATTATGTCCATTTTTGGGCATCTTGTCGAAACCCAATTTCTCTGTAGCCAAAGGAGGTCAAACTCCATATACACTATCCTAGTGCCAAGTCTACTCAGTGGTAATTTTTGGGGATTTTTCTGAGATGTGCAAGGTCCCTGTCATTTCATCGAGCACCTTCGGTGCCTTTGGTTTCCTGAAACTCTTACTCTGCAAAGTTTGGAATCCTTGAGGGATTATTGTTTGGTTGTGTTGATATTGTCCTTGTGAACCCAGTGGTACAATCCGTGTTCAGTTTGGAGCTCCGAGTCATCGGGAACGCGACGATGCCGACCACGTCGCGCTCTGGACATGCCGGTGTCGGCATGACCCTGTGCAAAACCCTAGCCTCTGCCTTATCTCTTGCAGCATTACCACCGCGTGCGTTGCTGTACATCCAGCACGGCTGCCTCATCCCCTCCTTCTCCTTATCTCCTCCCTGTGGAGGGAAAACGTCATGGGTGACCTCGGTTGGCCATCAATGGCCAAACCAGCCACCACCTACCTCTCCTCCCCTCCCTCTATATAAGACCACCTCCAAGCAGCCCCGAGCAAGCCCTAGCCACTCCTCCTCATTTCCCTCTCCCCTTCCCTCTTCTTTCAGTGCAAGCAGTGAGGGAGAGCACCCAAATTTCCACCATGGCCGGACACCGCGAGCTCGGGCAAACTCGCGGGAGGGCCACCCCCGCCTCCGATTCCACCTCCCACGGCCGCGGCACGCCGCCCCGGTCCCGTACCCGCCGCCGGCCGGCCTCCCGGCCCCCCCTTGGCCGTCCCCGGCCAGCTCCTGGCCGTCCAGTACGCGGGACAGAGGAAGAAGACCTCCTGTAGTCGATTCCGTCGATTCCCTGTTCTTCTCCTTTTTTTTCTGTTTTGGATCGGTCTGAACCGTTTTCTGGCCTAGTGGACCAGTAGCAGCTGGCGGCCCAGCCGTGGCCTGCCAAGGCGCGCATGGCGCGCAGGCGCCCAAGCGGCCCATTTACGGCCCGTCTGTTTTTTTTCGCGCGTCTATTTTTTTCTTTTCCCTGCTGGACCAATTTTCAAACGCCCACAACTTTCAAACCGTAGCTCCGTTTTCGGTGATTCAAATTTCTAAATCGTCGTCTCGACGAGATATTTCCATTGGTACTGGTTTGGTTGTCTTAAAAAATACTTTATCTCGTTGACTTTATTTAACATGTTGTTTACCGTTCCGGGTTTAGTGGTTTTTCGAGTTTCCGACGCGCGACGACACCGAGACCTCCCGGATCATTTGGAACCCGTCTCGTAAGGCAAGCTAACCCCTTGCTATGAACAGCCCAGCAGTGTTTGTTCGATTATTTTGCTTACTACCATGCCGAGTGTTATATTGTTGTCTGTGTACTGTTAGATCTATGCATGTCTGTTTGTTGTTCAGGTTTAAATATGAAACTTGTAATATTGCTCCTGCCATGTTGCATTTTAAATATTGCTGCATATATATATATATATATATATATATATATATATATGTGGATCTTCGCAACACCCTTTCTTTTTGTCAAACGAGAAGGCGCTTGCCAGCGGAATCGCTGCCACAGTCTTCCGGTTGATGTTTCTTTTCTTGTCGAACGAGAAGGCGCTTACCAGCGGGATCGCTGCCACAGTCTTCCGGTTGATGTTTCTTTTCTTGTCGAACGAGAAGGCGCTTGCCAGCGGAATCGCCGCCACAGTCTTCCGGTTGACGTTTCTTTTCTTGTCGAACGAGAAGGCGCTTGCCAGCGGAATCGCTGCCACAGTCTTTCGGTTGACGTTTCTTTTCTTGTCGAACGAGAAGGCGCTTGCCAGCGGAATCGCTGACACAGTCTTCCGGTTGACATTTTATTATTGCTATGCTTGGACTTTGGACATGTAGGTTGATTTGTTTATTTACTGCTGATATTATTATGTTATTGTGGTTGTTGTGTTGGACTAATCCTCTGTTATTTGGACTTGTGATCAATGAAACCTGATTAAATGAAACACCCCTCCCAACAACGATAGGGTCAGTTCATGGTGCCACTAATCTGAACTTTGAAAGCAGAACCATCATCGTCTCATGGAGGATCGTGACCTAGTAGGTTGTTAAGCCCCTTCTGTGCCATCCATTGGGCGCAGTCGTTCGGTTGTGTTGTCCGAGTGTAGTGGTCGACAGGCACGGGTTCGACTGTGATAGGGAGTCCGGAGCTAGGCATACCCGGTCACGACGGGGGATGTGCCGGATTTACTTGCCCGTTGTGCCATGCGTATAGGGTGGTGCAGGAGAGTGTCTTAGCGAGTGGACCGTCACGAGAGTGTATTTTGCTTAGTACGACTTTGGGAGTGATAAACCTGAAGTGTCGGCTGAGTGGGGTGTATTCTGATAGATGGTAAAGCAAACTCTTGAGAGCATCAACCTAGCAAGCTAGACTCGTTCCTGGGATATGAAACACCAGTTCAGTGTTGGTCACACTGTGTGTCTTTGTCGTGTACGGAGGTTAAACTTAAGGCTTGTTTGAAAGAATTAATGAACGACCTGACCTCACTTAATAAACAATAAGATGGTGCAGGGAATGTTACTTGAGATGAAAAATGTGATAAGGCCAGTGGGCCTAGCAGTGTTGGCAGATGTAATGAGCCTTGTGAGGCTAGAGGCCAGTGGGCCTAGCTGTGATTACATGAGTTGTTGTGTTACTTGGTACCAACTGCTACACTCGTTTATACTCGTCACAGGTAATTTTTTTGTATGATTGCCAATATACGATCCAACCCCACCTGGCTTGGACTCTGTACTGGTGATACCCCCGTTGTTTGCTTATGCTATGTTTTGCTTGCAATGCCATGTTACATTTGAGTTATATATTGGTTTACCTAGAGTAGACACTTGCCATGTGTAGATTTTATTTCCAATATATATCTTGTTGCATGATTGTTGGATTATTTGTAGTGAGTGGCGAATCTTGCTAAGTGCATACAAATGTACTCACGGGCCTTGTGTTTGTGGCCAGATGTTGGCGAGGAATCATCTTCTACCTTAGCAAGGTGATGGAGCCAGAGCGTGCTAGGATCAGTAGCCCAGCCAGATGCCTGTGGAGTGGAGCCGCTCCAAGCCGTTGCCTTAGCCGTCTTCTGCTGCCAGTTAAACTCTATACTGAGCCATGCTTGGCTTGATATTTCTGTCATGCCTTGATGGCCTTGTAAACCATTTGTAGCACTTCTTGTGCCTGATTGTGTAATGATTTCTACTATGTTGCACTGTCGTGATGTGTGGCCAGATATCTTGGACTGGCGCACGGGACGACCGCCTCTCTGGTGATATGTGCCAGGGAGGGGTGTCACACTCTCAAGGAGGCAGCTCAACCGTTGGATGCATACAGCGATCAACGGCTCACACGTGTTGGACTTCCTAGGCTAAAGTTGGGCTGCCAACACACCTCCATGTGGATGGACATGGCCCAACAAACTCCCCCTCCCGACATTATGGAGGGTCTCACTGCCTACCGGCAGCCATGCCGGCGAGTCGACGGCATACCTCGAGCTTCTCTCTTGTCACCACCTTGGTCAACCTATCAGCCCCATTGACATCAGTGTGCACCTTCTCAATTTGTATTTGCTTGGAATTCAGCACATCTCGAATCCAACGATAGTGTACCTCAATATGCTTCGACCTCGAATGAAAACTTGCATTCTTACTTAGGTGAATGGCACTCTGGTTATCACAAAATAGCACATACTTGTCTTGCTCAAAACCAAGCTCTCCAGCCAATCATTTCAACCACAATAGCTCTTTCCTCGCCTCTGTTATAGCAATATACTCAGCTTCAGTTGAGGACAATGCCACACACTTTTACAACATGCTTTGCCATGCCACTGCTCCCCCTGAATGGGTAACCAAATAACTTGAAGTAGACTTCCTTGTATCAACATCTCCAGCCATGTCTGAATCTGAGAATGCAATCAGCTTGGCCTCATTAGCACCAAAACAAATCTTCATATTTGTGGTGCCCTGGAGATACCTCAAAATCCACTTCATGGCTTCCCAATGTGGTTTTCCTGGATTGGACATAAATCTGCTCACAGTACTAACCGCATGAGCAATGTCAGGCCGTGTGCACACCATAGCATACATCAAACTCCCAACCGTTGAAGCATAAGGAACATTCTGCATTTCCTTTTCCATCTTCTCATCGGAGGGACATTGCTTCTTGCTCAACTTGAAATGAGATGCTAATGGACATCTCACACTTTTTGCCTTGTCTATCTTGAACTTGCGATGTACTTTCTCAATATACTTCTCTTGAGACAAGTACAACTTGTTGGATTTACTATCTCTCTCAATTCTCATGCCGAGAATACACTTTGCTGGACCCAAGTCTTTCATGGCAAAACTTTTGCTCAACTCTTTCTTTAGTCTAGCAATTCTTGAGACATTCTTGCCAACAATCAAGATATCATCAACATAGAGCAACAACATGATTTCATCACCTGAGAACCTCTGAATAAATACACAATGGTCTGAGCTACACATCTTGTAGCCTTGCTCCCCCATGACAGATTCAAACTTCATGTACCATTGTCTTGGTGCTTGTTTCGGGCCATAGAGACTTTTCTTCAACTTGCACACATAGTCTTCTTTGCCTTTAACAAGAAACCCCTCAGGCTGCTCCATGTAGATCTCTTCGTCCAACTCTCCATGTAGGAAAGCTGTCTTCACATCCATTTTCTCAACCTCCAAGTTGAGACTTGCTGCCAAGCCAAGGATCATTCTAATAGATGTCATCTTCACCACCGGAGAAAATATTCCATCAAAGTCAATACCTTTTCTCTGGCTGAATCCTTTTACAACTAGCCTAGCCTTGTACCTTGGCTGTGCCGTGTGCTCTTCTTGCTTGATTCTGTAGACCCACTTGTTCTTGAGAACTTTCTTGCCCTTGGGCAACTTCACCAACTCATAAGTATGATTGGTATGCAAGGAATCCATCTCTTCTTGCATAGCCTTCTTCCACTCCTTCTTCTTCTCATCTTTCATTGCATCTGAAAAACACTCAGGTTCTGAACCATCTGACAATAACACCACATATTGGTCTGATGGGTACCTGGTGGAGGGAACACGTTTCTAGTGGACCGTGTGAGTGGAGCTGCTGGTGGACTATCTGGTGCTGGTGCTTCTTGATAATGATCATCATCTTCAGCATCATACTCATGCTGCTCGGGAGCTTCTTCATCACCTGCACCACCATGTGCATCATCATCTTGCACATCTTCTGCATCTTCATTTTCAGCTTCTTGCTCAGCTGAATCTGCAGATTCTGGGTCAGAATCAGATCTGTCTTGCTGCTAGTTTTGAGGAGAAACGTGTACCAGAACTTGCTCCGAAACCTGCACCTTTGCCTTCCCAATATCCTCAATTGTTTGGTCTTCAACAAACACAACATCACGGCTTCTCATAACCTTTCTTGCTACTGGATCAAACAACTTGTAGCCGAACTGATCACCTCCATAGCCAAGAAATATGCACTGTCGTCTCTTTGAATCCAACTTTGACCTCTCATCTTGAGGGATATGAACAAAGGCCTTGCACCCAAAAACCTTCAGGTGATCATATGAGACTTCCTTGTCGTAATAGACCATGTTAGGAACATCTCCCTGTAGTGGATAACTTGGTGAGAGATTAATATGATAAACTGCAGTCGACAAAGCCTCACCCCAATATTTTTTAGGCAGCTTTGCACTTGATAGCAAGCATCTAACTCTCTCAACAATTGTCCTATTCATCCTCTCAACAAGACCATTCAGCTGTGGTGTCTTCGGAGGAGTAAATTGGTGCCTAATTCCCTGCTCCTTGCAATAGGCATCAAATGGGCCAATATACTCTCCCCCATTATCAGTGCGAAGGCACTTGATCTTCTTCTCAGTTTCTCTCTCAACTGAGACTTGGAATTGCTTGAATACACTTAGTACTTGATCTTTGGTTCTCAAAACATAGACCCAAACCTTCCTGGAAAAGTCATCAATAAATGTGACAATGTACTTTGCTCCACCCATTGACCTCATCGACATTTTACAAACATCGGAATGTACCAAGTCCAACACCTCGGGCTTCTTGTGAGGAGGTTGACTCTTGAATGCAACTCTGTGTTGCTTCCCCGCTAGGCAATCTGAACATTTCTTGATGTGAACAACTTTCACACCTTTTAACAATTTTTCTTCACTAGCACCGTCATTCCCTTCTCACTCATGTGCCCAAGTCTCTTGTGCCACAAAGCACACTTGTCTTCTTTCTGCAATGCATTGACACAAGCAGCAGAAAGCTTAGCATGAACATGATACAAAACTGAAACCATGTTACCTCTAGCAACAATCAGGTTTCCTTTAGTGAGCTTGTACTGTGCATTTCCCAATCTGCTCAAGTACCCATCTTTATGAAGCAACCCAACCGAGATAATGTTGAGACGAAGTGCCTCAACATGCCTCATCGACTTGAGGACTAGTGTGGTACCAATTTCAGTCTCCAAGTGCACATCTCCTCTTCCAATGATTTGAGCTCTATCATTTTTTCCCATCTTCACAACACCAAAATCACCTGATGTATAGTTTGTGAAGAGCTCTCTACGAGATGTAGCATGTATGGTAGCACCGCTGTCCGGAATCCAAGTCATCTCATCACCATCTGTAAGGTTGATGGTCTCATCAGAAACAACAGTGATCTTCTCCTCAATAGTAGAACCAAAACTGCCATCATGTTCTTCATGCATGAGAGACATGATCTCCTCAACCACAGTAATCCGGCCCTCACTATCACTGTCGCTGTCCGGCTGTTTCTGAACTTGCTTCTTTTTCTTCTTTTTGTCTTTCTTCCATTCGTCACAATGCCACTTGATGTGGCCCTTCTCATAGCAGTGATGACACACAAAATCAGCATACTTTCCTTTGCCTTTTGATTTGCTTCTACATCTTTCAGCCCCTTTACTCGGACCTCTACTCTTGCTTCTCCCCCGTGACTGAGTCACTAATACTCCTGAGTGTGAAGAAGAACTGTCCTTGTCAGCAATTTTTCTGGACTCTTCATTTAGTACCTTGGTCTTCACAAGGTTCCAAGTGACAACTCCATTAGGTGATGAAATGCAAACGGTGACCTTAAAGGTCTCCCACGTGTCCGGTAATGAGCCAAGTAGCAGCAAGGCTCTCACTTCATCTTCAAATGTGATTCCCATTGAAGATAGCTGATTTATAATGCCCTGAAATTCATTTGCATGATCTGCAATTGGAGTTCCTTCTTTGTACCTTAACCGCATCAATTTCTTGATCAAGAACATCTTGTTGGTACCTTCTTTGCAAGCATACAACTCCTCCAATTTCTGCCATAAGGTGCGTGCATGTGTCTCATCAATGATATGGTTCAAAACATTGTCATCGACCCATTGTCGAATGAACCCACAAGCTTGGAGATGAAGTACCTCCCAAACATCTTCTTTCATGTCCTCGGGCAACTCAGTGGAGAACACCGGCTTCCAGTATTCTTTCACATACAACAAGTGCTTCATCTTGCTCTTTCAAGCCTGATAATTTGTACCATTCAATGATATCATTCTGTTGGTATTCACTTCCATCTTTCAACACAAGCAAACTGCACTCGGCCCAAAACAAACCTTGCTCTGAAACTTGAGTACAAACTGAACCTCAGCTCTGATACCACTTTGTTGGGAGGTGAGGGGAGAAGATACACAACTCTAACAGCCTCCCAGCCTGCAATGAACTTCGAGGATAGGTTCAACCAACAGCAATATGCAGCGGAAATAAACACAATCGCATGCACAGGTGACACAAGGATTTACGTGGAAAACCTCCCCAACGTGAGGAGGAAAAACCACGGTTGTGGACCAACCGGTCCATGCAAGCTTCACTATGAGCAAGAGTCTTCTCCAGAACCTCTGGAGATTACAACACACACCAACTCGTTGCCCACCGGCAACAACAACAACAACAACCACAAGAGGCAAGATGTCACAAATTAGAGTATCACAGATTCTGTCCCCTTCGGTAATCAGCAAACTGCTCTTAAACCGCAGATCCAATCAGCACCAAATTCAGTAGACAAACATACATATGTGTCCCCAACATACCCACCAAAGATGAGCTCAATCGGACACCGTTTGCCTACCCAAACTGTTCCTCTACCAAAACTGTTCTGTGCTGAAACTGCAGCAGTCCGAACTGCTAATATCTATCTCAAATCTGATGCTCCTCTGACCCAAACCTCAAACCAGCTATCCAGATCGAAGTACTCAAAGTAAAGAAAGAGCTCACCAAGTATGGAGTCGATCCAAGCACGTTTGACCCTCCAATCACCGGCTTGAAGGCAGACCGATCAGATGCGCCAAATCCTGACAGAAATCACCTCTCTTTATTCTTCCTCTCTTCTCACTAGGTTGTCATGTTCTTGTGTGTTCTCTTACTCTCTCACAGCAGCAGCCACGTTCTGGCTTCTCTCTTTTGCTTGCTCTTAGCCACCAAGAGTGGCTAGGGGGTTTTCTTCTTATACCTCTCAAGGAGGCAGCTCAACCGTTGGATGCATACAGCGATCAATGGCTCATACGTGTTGGACTTCCTGGGCTAAAGTTGGGCTGCCAACACACCTCCATGTGGAGGGACATGGCCCAACAGGTTCACCGTGCATAAAGGTGTCAGCATGCCGTCTCTGTAGTCTGTGGAGACTCTGAGCAGTCGAGCAGGGTTCAGTGAATTCCAAACGTGTCACGATTTGGCTAGCATATAGGATTTCCATAGGAACCAAAGTGTGTCACTCCTAATTTCATTTTATTACCTGAGCTCGAGTTCCTACCAGGAAACAAGTTGAGAAATGCTCCTACAAGATCAGACATCAGACATCGGTGCTTCCTTCGGACTATCCTACAAGATCGGACACCACTAAGAACAAGCACTAAAAATGACATCAGACATCGGTGCTTCCTTCCTTTCCTAGGCAAGAACACATGATACATGCCAGCTAGACTAGCTAGGGCGCCTAAGCCGCACAGAACTGGGGCCAGAGGACCCAAAGCATCCCGACGATGGAAACCACGGCAAGAGTCGCGGCGGTGAATGCCATGCTTGCGGCGAGAGAGAAGAACACGGTGAAATGGCTGACGGTGAGGGCAAACGCCGTGCCGATGGAGAAACCCATGACCACGCACGCCAATACGTTTAGGACCCAGAGATTGCCCGTGCCCGGCTGCTCGCCGGCGAGACACAGCCAGCGGACCTGGAGCCACAGCACATACCCAGCAAACATTATGGTCCCAACGATCAGCCCGAGGATCATCAACCTGGAAATTAAAAAGGAGTGAGCTAGCCAGTATATACTGAAATCAATTTAGGCACGATATGGCTCATGTTACTCAACTCGTTGGCGATGAGCCTTGGTTGCGCAAAGACGAGGACGGGCAGCGCCGCGACGGCGAGTGTGAGGCCGCCGGCACTAGAGATGACGATCGTGAGCTTGAGACTCCTGGAAGCCATGCGCGCGACGTATGTGTGCTTGGGGTACTCGAATCTCGATTCTCGACCGATGTGGTGTCGCAGAGAAATGCCATTGATGCATCTGTGCGACACCCCTTGTAATTCAGTGGGATTTCTACAAATGGGCGGGAACACCTTTGCGGCGAGCCCTTGGCTGGTAGATGCTAACCGATTTTGGAAACTCCATAGCCGAAGGAAGGCACCGGAAAAAGTCTTGGCGTCTGCTAAGGCTGCACCGGCGCTGCATTTCCTGCTTTCTCTTCCTTTTCTACGTACCCTTCGAGCTTTCTTCTTTCCTTCAGAAACAATTCACTAACACTTCCTGAATAGAGAAGATCGAGCCACTCCTTCCTCTTTGCCCATGCACAGGTTTACTTGGCGCGCAGTTGTGTATTGACGAGGGGTAGACTCATCAAGACCCATGGTTAAGGTCCCTATGTTATGAATATGGGGGAGAGAACGTGGTAGAGCTGGAAGTATCGTCGGCTGACAAGCAGGGCAAAGATTTTACCCAGGTTCAGGGCCCTCGTGTGAATATGATGGTTACAAGAGTCCCGGCGAGATGTCGATCTCGCTAGGGTTTTTGGTGGCTCTGAAAGTACGTGGTCTGGTTCGATGGCCCTCCCAGTCCTTAAATAGTAGGCTGGGTCTCGGGTGTTCGTAACCGACTCGATTTACAAGTAAGGAAACTCTAAACCGACTATTGCTTCACCAAACTTGGACGATACTTCATCTTCGTGGGCCTCCCTTGATGGGCTTCATGTAGGCTCTGATAGTTGGGCCTATTCGATACGTGCACCAGGTACCCTCATGGTAGGGTACCCGATAGACATACCCATGTCAGTAGCCCCCGAGTACTTGTCTGATTCGAAGAGTCGAGCATGGACTCATACATCATGCACATTATGTTCTTTGCATTTGTATCGTATGATTTGAAATGTTTGTATGAAATAGCACATGTTGGCTATGTCGAGTGTTTCATCGACTATGAATTTTTGCTTATGATAATCAAGGGATATTAGCTTAGCAGGCCCGGCACACACGACGGATCGGGGCCAGTTAACTACCATTTGTGGCAAAACCATACTAGCTTTCAATCAAACTCGAGTCCCCGGACTCGAATCTAGAACAAACTGAACAGACTCGAAACAGCCGTTGAGGTCTTACGGAATCGAACTGCAGTATAATTTTGAATCAACCCAACGCGTCCGTCGGGGATAATTCATCATGTCTGCTGACACGAAAAATTTAAGGATAACGCTGCTGGAGCGGTCCTTAGCCCAGCTCGACTGATCGGTGGGTCTTACCTTTGCACTATGCATGCAGCATCCAAGGATCGTCGGATCAACTCGGGAATATTTTGAGTGTGATTTTGCTTATGAACTTAGTCGAATGTGTCGTCGACTGACACTTTTGCCATTATTCTATCGGGTGCGTGACAGCGCTCCCGATGGGAGTAGCCCCCGAGATTGTGCTTTATTGCTTGCAATGGAGGATAATCTCAAAATCTTTTACCCTGCACATTTTAGTCAAAGAAATTTTTTGATATGCTCCCGATGGGAGTATGATACTATAGTCGAAAGAATTTCGACTGGCTTTATGATCTTTACTAAAGAACCAATCGAGACTTATGCGAGAGACCACCCGAAGATATCATCGAGTGATTTTTATGCCAGTTCTGAAGGATGAAACAACGTCAGCAATGACGCATTTTGCGACTGCCATCTCTGACAAGCGGTGGCGTGCCTGGTAAGACTGATGGGACGTGACATTTCTGTGTGGGCCCATTTTTGCAGAGCTGACCAAGTGTAGCGCCGTTTGGACTTGATTTGACCGCTCTGGCGTTGTTTTCACGGGGCGTGATGATGATTTCCTAGTTTCCCGTGCGTAGTGGGCGGAGTGGCCTGCGACGGTTGCCATCCGCGGACGCCACGTGTATGGCTAGATTTCGCGCGGAGCGTATGCCTTTGTTTTGACGGTTGCAATCGTATTGCGATCTGTGGTAAATAGTGGAGATGGCGCTGGCAGAATTTTTTACTTGCCATTTGCCTATTTGCGCCGCCCCTCGTCTCATCTTCCTCCTCGCGCCCACCTCCATTGCTCTGCAACCAAGCTCTCTTCTCCACCCTCATCCCCGCTGCGATGGCGAAAGGTGGAGGCTCCAAGCGTGGTGCCGCTGCCGCGACCGATGCGGCCAAGGGCAAGAAGACAGTGGCGGGTACATCTGCATCCGCCGCGCTGAAGAAAGGCAGCGGGGACTGGGCGAAGTCCACCATCAAGGACGCCCATTTGGTCATGTTCCGCGAGCAGGGGTATCTGCCACCCGCGGAGCAGCTCGCCGTCCGCGCGCCATCGCCCAAGGAGGTACTCCCTGAACCACGCGCTAACGAGCGTGTTTGTTTTGCGGAGTTTTTGCCTAGGGGCTTTTCGCTTCCCCTCCACGATTTCGTTCGTGGTCTTCTTTTTGCCTACGGGGTGCAGATCCATGATCTCACCCCAAATGGTATTATGCATATCGCGTGTTTCATCACGCTGTGCGAGTGCTTCCTTGGCGTCGCACCCAGCTGGGCACTGTGGAAAGCCATCTTCATGGTACGGCCGAACAGAGGAGGTGGTCACACCTACCCAGTTGGCGGCTGTGGAATCCAGGTGCGCAGCGACACCCGCTACTTCCGTCTGAAGACCGTCGACTCGCCCAAGGCTGGAGGAAGGGGTGGTTTTATGCGACTGTCGAGCATGACGCAGCCGCCCCTTTCTCGACTGCTGCTTTCACCAGGACCAAGGCATGGGATCACCAACTCTCAGCCGAAGAAATGGAGGAGGCAAGCCCTTTGCTGGCTCGGATCGGAGGCATGCTAGACAAAGTCACAGGCATCCATTTGATCGCCACCTTTGTGAAGAGGCGGGTGTGGCCACTCCGTGCCCGAGCGCATCCCATGTGGGAGTATGAGGGCACGGGTGACTCCACTCGAATGAGCCCAGAGGAACTGTCAAGGAACGAACTTGTGACGCACGTGCGCCACATCACCAGCCTGACGACAGCCGACCCTTGCAACATCGATTGCCCCGTCATGCCATACGGGACGGAAAACCCTTTGCTTGAGGTATGTCTGTAGTTTAATAGTTTGCCACTCGTAGCTTCTACGATATGTGCTTTTTGACTCTGACTTTGCAATTTGTGATATGTGCTATGCAGGGTCATTCGACTGCTGCCTCCCTTCCTCCTTTGCCTAAAAATGGAGAGACTGAAGAAACTCAGGCACTGGTGGTGGACCCGAAAGGGGATCAGTCACCTATCCCTTCTGCCATCAATTCACATGTGGAGGAAGTCGAGGAGGAAGCAGCAGAAGAGGTCCAATCTGAAGACAAGGCCACCTCTGACCAAGAAATCGATACCGCGCCACCGAAGCGGCGTCGACTGGCCAAGAAGGCGCTTTCTGCTGTGAGTTCACCCGCGAGGGAGCAGGGCTTGGAGGATGATGAGGAATCAGGCTCACCACCTGTTTTCCAAGCCACTCCTTTGCGTGCGTGCTCAACAAGCTCAACACTTCCGCTTCAGTCGAGTGGTACCCAGCCTTTGGGGGACCAATTTTTGGCGACTCCGAAGATGAGGAAGATGAGGAGCACAGGTATGTGCTTTTTGAGTATGAGAATTTTGTGCTGTCACAAATTTATGCTGACCGTCTTTTTGCTTTGTCGTGTTGCCCACAGCGCTGAGAACAATCTGCCTGGAACTCCTCCAGTCGAAAATGTTCCAACCCAGGAGCAGTCGAATTATGCACCGACTGGAAACGAGGCTGCCCAGCCAACGACCACTGATGCTGTTGTTGAGCCAACCAAGGCGGCAACTCCAGTTATTGGGACATCAGTCGCGGCTCCTGAGCCGTGGATGAACCACGTAAGGAGCTTTTTGCTTGACCCATTTTAGTTGTAGGCCTGTGAAAGTTTGAATTTTTGCTGAACTCGCTCGCTCGCAGCCCTTCTACCACACCTTGGCAGATTCCGCCAAGGCTTATGTCCAGGTGGAGGTCGTGAGTTCTCCTTTTTGCCTTTGTTTTGCCGAATTTCTTTTTGCAATGCTTGATTTTGTCAAGAATTGAATGCACGTGATCTTGCTGGGCCAGGCGAGAAGAAGGAGCTGGAAGATGTACTCGCCGAACAGCGCAAAGAATCGAAGAAAGAACTGGCTGCCGCCACCAACTCAGCCGCTGCACGCGAGCGAGGATATGCTGACCAACTCGCGGCACTTGCGCAGGCCATGGGAGGTGAGTAATCTTTTCTTCTTTTGATATAATAATATAGCTGTCGAGTGTCATGAAATGACTTTTGCTTTTTGTTTATTGTGCAGAAGCTGTTGGCGCACCGGCCTCTGCGGACGTGTCGAGTGGTGATCTTCCACTGGACCAAATTATGGGCGGCCTAGGCGCCGTATGCACCCAGGCGAATGACGCATTCGCCAAATTGATGAACACACTTGGAGCTGTATACAAGGTGGTGTTCCCGACTGGCGTAGTGCCGTCGACGGCGGACGACTTCGCCGACGTGTTTGGCCCTGGGACGTCCACCATGGCAGGTTTCGCTCGCGCCAACACGGTATGCGGATCCGAGTCCACCATCAAGCTTCTTATGGGACATGGGATAGATTGTGACTACGAGGCAGCACTGTCTGCATTCCCTCGGAAGCCAGATGGGAAGCCCATTTCCCTGAAGGGGGTGAGCGGAGCCGCCGCGCGACTGGCCGAGGTTTTTATGTCCACCATGGAGCGTCGGGCACTCGAGACTGCCAATTGTCTGCTTAGGAAATCGAATACTTAGGTTTAGGGTAGCCGTACCCTTTTGGTTTATGCCTTGTAATGATACCTTCTGAACTGCGCAAGTCTGCGCTTTGTTTGTGCTACATTGTTTATGCAAATAGTGTTTTGCTAGTGTCTTTCACTCGAGGAGTTGTATGCTTATGACATGAGTTTCAGCTTCTGACACAAACTTTTGTGTTTGTGATTATGCTCTTTGAACAGTCACGAGAACCTGCTACTGCGACTAGTTCCTCGCAGGCTCCAATCACCACCCGATCACAGGGTCAATTGGTAAATGATGACAAGGTGATGGAGTATATGAAGGCCAAATTTGTGAGAATGGAGCAAGATCTGAAGGACGCCCAGGCTGAGCTGAATCGATTGAGGGCGAGGCCCGCGTTGGCCACCCAACGCGAGAAATATGCGCTCGGGGAGATGGATCTTGTGAACAGGCAACTCGAGTGTAAGTTCGAATCTTGCTCTATTTACAAGCTTTTTGCGTAGCTATTGTCCTTTTGATCTGACTGGTGCGCCCGTTTTTGTAGGCTTTGTCGACAACTTCCAGGCTGAAAATATTCGCGTGGAAGGGCGTCTGGATAGCGCGGTTTACAACCCAACGACTGGGCGTCAACACTTTTGGCTTGATAGGTACCATGCCCGCATACTCGCCACCCTGAAGGATCGCGTCTGGCGAAGTGCTGAACTGCTGGAATTAAGCCGGGCAGCGTTTATTCGCCTGAACGAGACTCTTTTTCCTGCGGGACCACAACCACAAGGGATTCGTGCTTTGTTGAACGTCTTCCGTCAAACAAATCCCATTCGAGAGCTGCTGTCTCAGAGACTTGTGATTGGAGCCAACGCTGCAATGGCGTATATGCGTAGTCGAAAACCAAGGTTGGTGTTGCGGACACCTTCGGGCGGAGAGGTTCTCGAACAAAGAGACCTGGATGACACGATCCGAGCTGCGGAGACACTAATCGAGTGCACTCGCGAACAGCTTTGTGGTCCCGAGCTGCCCGTAAAGGACGAGCCGGAGGATTAGAATAGTTTGCGAGTGCAATTTTTGCATAGGGGGCAGCCCCCGAGTGTAATTTGTGACTCTTTGTATATTGTATAGTTTGTATACTTTGATTTTTCGTCGAGCCCCCGAGTCAGTCGAGCGGGGTTTGTGAAATATGTGTTGGTTGTGAACCAATGACTGTGCGGCCCCCGAGTATTCGAGTGCGGCTGCAGAGTTTTTATGTCATTTGTTTGGACCCTTGTTACGCAGCCCCCGAGCCTTCGGGTGTGGCTAAAGCATTGTGTTTCTACAAGAGCGAGAGCTCATTTGATCAATAAAACAGCCCCCGAGGGTTTCGGGTGTGGTTAAAGTATGAATTATGCAGGTAGTAGTCACAGAGAAGTCGAAGGAACATTGATTTTATTCCTCTTTTGAATGTTAGGCTGCAGGCCGCCTCATTAAAAACCTTCCAGTCCCCTTAGGTACCCTGGTAAGGAAAAGAGCGCGTCTGAAACCTGCAGCCATCCAACATATAGCCTATTACATTGTATGACTGTGAGCACTTTATGCGTAGAAACGGCGCAGATGCGCAACGTTCCAAGGATTATGAGAGAGTTCGCCTGTCTTCGCGTGCTTCAGTCGAAGAACCAGGTCGCCCACAACAAAGGACCGGGTTCGCAGTCGACGGCTATGGTAGTTGCGGAGATCCTGCTGGTAAACAGCTGTGCGGGCCAAGGCCGTGTCTCGCGCCTCATCGAGCAAGTCGACTGTGTCTTCGAGTGCTTCTTCCGCGTCTTCTTCATTATGCTTCAACTCGTGGCGCATTGAACCTTACATCTGATGGCAGGATTGCCTCTGCACCATAGACCATGAAGAATGGGGTGAACTGCGTAGAAGTGTTGGGAGTTGTGCGTAGGCTCCATAGCACAGATGGTAGTTCTTCGACCCAAGCACCCGCAGCTCTTTTGAGTGGCACCAGGAGGCGCTTCTTGATCCCACTGTCACAAGTCCGTTGGCCTTTTCGACTTGGCCATTGGATTGTGGATGTGCCACGGATGCGTAGTTGAGCGTAATGTCCTGCTCTTTGCAGAAGGTTTTGAACTCCTCAGCCGTGAAGTTTGTGCCGTTATCAGTGATGATACTGTTTGGGACACCGAAGCGGTAGATGATGCTCTTTATGAAGTTGACTGCCGTAGTAGCAGTCGAATTTGTGATGGGGACCGCCTCGATCCACTTTGTGAACTTGTCGACTGCCACCAGTAGGTGAGTATGCCCGCCATGCGATGATTTTTTGAGTGGCCCAACCATATCGAGCCCCCATTGGGCGAAAGGCCAGGCCAGCGGTATAGTCTTCAACGCCGATGCGGGTGCGTGCGGCCTTGTTGCGAATTTCTGGCAGCCGACGCACCTTTTGACTATGTCCTCCGCGTCTTTGAGTGCTGTAGGCCAGTAAAACCCTGCGCGAAAGGCTTTGGCTACGAGTGATCGACTGCTGGCGTGATGCCCACAGGTACCTGCATGAATGTCTCGAAGTATGGCTTGGCCATCTTCGAATGCGATGCATCTTTGGAACATACCTGATATGCTGCGCTTGTATAACTCGCCGTTGATAACGGTGTATGCTTTTGATCTTCGAGTCACGCGTCGGGACTCGGTTATGTCATCTGGTAGCTCGCCACGGAGTATGTAAGCCAGAAAAGGTTGAGTCCAGGTTGGCTCAATGAGAAATACCTCGACTGGGGGGTCCTCTGTGCTAGGCACTTTGCTTTTGGGTGGCGTAGTCGACGGAGGAGGCTCTCGTTTCTCCTTGATAGATCTGTGTTCGATGCGCTCGAGGAAGACACCAGGTGGAATTTGTGCGCCAGTTGAGCCAAGATTGGCTAGCATGTCTGCTTCTTCGTTACTTTCCCTTCCTATGTGCCTCAACTCGCAGCCCTCGAAGCTGCCCTCCAGTGTGTTGTACAGGTCGCGATAAGCGATCATGTTGTCCGCGATTGCGTCGCAGGCCTTCATTGTTTGCTGCACCACGAGATTGGAGTCGCCGTAGATCATCAATCGAGTGCACCCAAGTGCTTTTGCCATCCGCATGCCATGGATCAGAGCCTCGTATTCAGCCTCGTTATTGGAGGGTAGTTTGAATCCCATCTGCAAAACATAACGTAGCTTGTCCCCTTTTGGTGATATGAGGATGACGCCTGCGCCTGCGCCTTCGTGTTTCTTGGACCCATCGAAGTACATGGTCCAGGAATTGGACACGTCTGGTGCTCCAGGTAATTGGGCCTCTATCCACTCGGTTGTGAAGTCGGGTAGGACTTGTGCTTTGATAGCCTTCGGGTGCTCGTACTTGATGTCTCTTGGAGCCAGCTCGATGAGCCATTTTGCGACTCGACCCGTTGCATTGGGGTTTGTGAGGATATCACCGATTGCTGAGTTACTTACCACGGTGATCGGGTGCTCGGTGAAGTAGTGTGTCAACTTCCTTGAGGACATGAATACAGCGTATGCCAGCTTTTGATAGTGCGGGTACCGCTGTTTTGATATGGAGAGAACCTCGCTCAGGTAGTAGACTGGACGTTGTATGCTTTGGATGTGCCCCTCCTCCATGCGTTCGACTACCAGTACGGTGCTCACCACCCTGTTTGTAGCCGAGACATACAGGTAGAGTGGTTCCCGTTCCTTAGGTGCGACGAGGATCGGAGGGCTTGTGAGGATCCGCTTGAGATCTGTGAAGGCTGCTTCAGCTTCTGGCGTCCACTCGAACTTGTCCGCCTTCTTCATCAGTCGATAGAATGGTAGAGCCTTTTCACCCAGTTTGCTGATGAATCGACTGAGCGCTGCTACTCGTCCTGCTAGTTTCTGCACATCATGAAGCTTTGAAGGCCTTTGCATTGTGAGGATGGCCTGTATTTTCTCCGGGTCTGCTTCGATTCCACGGCAGAGACTAGGTACCCTAGGAGCTGCCCGGCTGGAACGCCGAACGTACACTTCTTAGGATTGAGCTTGATATGGAAGCGTTTGAGGTTTGCGAACGTCTCCCTCAAATCGTCGAGTAGTGTGTGTTCTTCCCTTGTGGTAATGACAATGTCATCACGTAGACCTGGACGTTGCGTCCGATTTGCTTTTTGAGGCAGTCCTGCATCATGCGCTGGTATGTTGCACCCGCTTTTTGAGCCCAAAGGGCATAGTTGTGTAGCAGTAGACCCCGAGTGGGGTTATGAACGCCGTTTTTTTTCGTCTTCTTGCTTCATCCTTATCTGGTGATAACCTGAGTAAGCATCCAGAAAGGAGAGTCGTGCGCATCCGGCGGTGGAGTCGACGATCTGGTCGATTCGGGGTAGCGGGAAGTGATCCTTTGGACAGCACTTGTTCAGCGCTGTGAAGTCCACGCACATCCGAAGGATGTCTGTATGCTTCTTTTCTACGAGTACGGGGTTGGCCACCCATTGTGATTTCTTGATTTCCCTAATGAATCCTGCTGCGAGTAACCGGTCGACTTCAGATTCGACTGCGGTTCGCTTTGGGCCGGAGATTCGACGCATCGTTTGCTTGACTGGCTTTGCATCTGGAAACAATTGGAGAGAGTGCTCGGCGAATTCCCTGGGAATACCTGGCATGTCGGCTGGACACCACGCAAATATTTCCCAGTTCTCACGGAGGAATTCGACGAGCGCGCCTTCCTATGCGATAGGCAGGCTCGAAGATATGTTGACTGTCTTGGACGGATCGGTCGGGTGCACCTGATGCGACCTTGTGTCATTTGTAGCATTGAAGGATCTGTCGACTGCCAACTTCTTATGCTCTGGAAGGAGTGTGCGGTCGTTGGTAATCGCCAAGTCGGCGAGTGATTCTTCCACCCCGAACATCTCGGAGATTTTGCTGAACTCGCGGTCGCAAGCATCGGACCTTTGAAAGTTTCCACGGACAGTGATGACTCCCTTTGGTCCTGGCATCTTCAGCGTGAGGTACGCATAGTGTGGCACCGCCATGAATCGAGCAAACGTCGGGCGACCAAGAATAGCATGGTATTGTGATTTCCAGTCGACGACCTCGAACTCAATCGACTCTGTCCTGAAGTGGCTTTTGTCCCCGAACGTAACGTCGAGTTGTATGGTGCCTTCTGGGCTAATTGCTTTGCCAGGAACGATACCGTGGAAGGTATTTGAAGATTTTGGGAGGTTTTCGACTGACCTGTTCATTTTGCGGAGCGTGTCCGCGAAGATGATGTTTATGCCGCTGCCTCCATCCATGAAGACCTTGGTCATGGCGTAGCCTCCTATTTGCGCGTCGAGTACCAGAGCCGCGTGCCCTGGTCGAACTACAGCTGGGGGATGATCCTCTCGACTGAAGCTTATGATGGTTTCCGATCCCTTCAGAAATTCGGCACGGCAGGAGGTGCCATGACAGCCATGTTCACTGTCGAGTGATTAGCTTTTGCTGCCTGTTGGAGGGGCGACCCTTTTGTATCATGTACATCTGCCCGTGGGGCTGTGGATATTGATCATCTTCCGCCCGTAGTACGGGTTGTATG
Source organism: Poa pratensis (assembly GCA_947311845.1). Classification (NCBI taxonomy): domain Eukaryota; kingdom Viridiplantae; phylum Streptophyta; class Magnoliopsida; order Poales; family Poaceae; genus Poa; species Poa pratensis. The sequence goes on from CAMZMU010000052.1 coordinate 48,692,650, forward strand.
GCACCTGCGAGGTTTGCGCCTGGAGCAGGCTGTGGTGGTGGTTGCGGTGGCGGCTGTGGCGCCATGAGAGCGGGCACAGCGTTCGGCTGTGGTGCGGGTGCAGGCGTGGGCTGAGCAGGTGCTGGGCCGTACCTTTGAGTCGTATCATGTAGTCAGTCGCCATTTGGTCGAATTCCCTGCAGTTCCTTAGGGTGTGATTGGAGCGTAGTTTTCCGTCGTCCCCCTTGAAGAGGTGGAATCTGCACCAGTCGTCCATCTTTTCCTCGAATGACCGCTCGGGTTTTGCGTCGCTACGTTTGCGCCATTCTTGCCTTTTGTAGCTGTCGCTCCGCTGCTCGCGATCTCGACTGTCCCGTCGATCATCCGAGCGTCGATTGCTTCTATCTTGGTCCCGGGTTGTGTGTATCCAGCCGCCATGAACTCGGGTCTGTTATCGTCGTAAGGACGTTTGGAACGTTTGCGCCTGCGATCTTCTCTGTATGAATCTCTGCGGCCTCGACTGCCGCTTTCGTAGTTGTCGCGTGTGGGGAAGCACGGGATCTGCGTACAGAATCCTCTCCATCTGCCCACTCAGTCGCAACTTTGATGAGGTCAGCCAGGGAGGTTGGCTTTTCACGACCAAGTGCCTCTTTGAAGTCCTTCCTGGCGAGACCTTGTATGAAGGCATCCATGGCCCTGTCTTCTGACACTTTGCCAACCGAATTGCGTATTTCGGTCCACCGCCGTATGTATGATCTCAACGACTCGTCTGATCGTTGAGTGCATGTCCTTAATTCTCGAATGTCTTCGGGCGCTCACACAGAGGCTCGAAGTTTTTGATGAAGTCTCTGCGGAAATCGTCCCACGAGTCGTATGATGATGGAGGGAGCGATTGAGCCAGTCGCGGGCAGTTCCTTCGAGCATAAGTCGTATGTACTGCATCGCCGTGGTGTTCGTGCCACGCTGGCATGCCACGGCGAGTCTGTAATCTTCTAGCCACCCAGAAGGTTCTTGGCGACCGTTGTACTTGGGTTGTTCGCCTGTCAACTTGAACCCTTTGGGCATCCGCGTCTCACGGATGCGTCGAGTGAAGCACAATGCTCCGCATGGCTCTGGTTCACGATCAGAGTATGAATCGCTGCTATAGGATCTTCGAGATCTGCTTCTGCTGGACCTGTGCCGGCGCGTGCTTCTCCTTCCTTCATCCGAGTGGTGGCTGCGACCACTGCGATGATGTGCTGCGTGTCGTGAGTCGACTATGTCGCGATCGCGATTCCTTGCTGGAGTTTTGTCTTCTGGCTGTATAGCCTGTGCCGCTAGAGCTAGCGATTTGAGTTGTTGGCGATGCAGGGCTGCGTTAGGGTCATTCGCCGGAGGTTGCATTGCCTTGAGGTAAGCACCTACGGAGAATAATGCACCCGCAGCAGTTTTGGGCACTGGGATTCCGTTAGCGTCCTCTGTCATGAACGACAGGTTACGGGTGATTGCTACCCTTTCATGTTCTGGAAGGCTTGCCAACCGCGACCTAGGTCGTGGGGTTGGTTGCATTGTGGACCCGAGGGATTGCTCCCTTCTTCGGGCACTCGAGAGGCTGGCTTGCCTTTTGCGCTCCTCGAGCGTCGCTCGGTAGTTTTGCAGTCGAATTGACTCCTGCCAGTTGAAGTACTGGAAGGTCAACATCTCCTCTGGGGTGGAATTTGGTGGCATCATTGTGCACTCCTTTATGACTTTATCTGCTTTTGCTGCCATCTCCTCCGTGATTGTCAAGGTTGTGACCCCATCCGGCATGGTTACCGTGCATGGGAATTGTGCAGGCCTGCGAGCGGCTGCGTCTGCGGATGATTCTGCGGTGAAGGCCACGTAGACCTGATGGGGCGTGACCCGAGGACAGGTGTATGTGCTGTCGATTCCAGTCATGGACTCGACGTCGCCGTCGAGGCTCATGTCAGAGCCAGTATGTTCATCGAGTAGATCTTCGAGGCGAATCTCGTTGTCGATGTTCATCGCCTATGCTCATCTCGGTGTTGGCGAAGCCATTATGGATTTCTGAGTCGAGGTTGGTGTTGGTGAAGATCTCCGAGTCGACGTTGCTGTCGTTATGAATCGCGGGCTCGTAGAAGTCATCGAGGGAGATCCCGCAGTCGAAACTTCGTCGAGTGGTAGGTTGAAGTCGACGTTGCTTGTGCGGTATGCTGATTCTGCCTCCTCGCCTTGGAGTTCCGTCATCATGAACCTGTCGAGCTCGCCGGTCGACATGGTTGTTGCGGGCGAGCAGGCTTCAGGAATCGACGACGGGGCGAGCGCAGTCGACGGAGCCTCGAGTGCGCCCAGCACCGTTGTTGCGGATCTGTCGAGTCCTGCGTGCCAAGATTGTTTACGAAAAAATTGAATGCTCCAACAGTTAAGCTCAAACCTGATTCAAGGCCAGAAAACGCCTCCTGAAGCTCTGGCGAGTGCGGATTGAAATTCATTGGAAGAGCAGATGCGCTTTTTGCGGTGAAGCGGGCAGGCTGCCGCTTTTCGAGTGGATCGGCGAGTCGCCGTGTGTCGCCTGGATCGGCGAGTTGCTGTTTGCTGACATGGCCGGCGAGTTGCCGTTTGCAGATGAGATCGGCGAGTTGCCGTTTGCTGGTGTGATCGGCGATTTGCCGTTTGCTGTTGGGACCGGCGAAACTTCGAGTCCAGCGCTATTCTTTCCCACAGACGGCGCCACTTGACGAGGGGTAGACTCATCAAGACCCATGGTTAAGGTCCCTAGGTTATGAATATGGGGGAGAGAACGTGGTAGAGCTGGAAGTATCGTCGGCTGACAAGCAGGGCAAAGATTTTACCCAGGTTCAGGGCCCTCGTGTGGAGGTAACACCCCTACGTCCTGCCTGTCTGTTATTGCTTTGTGAATATGATGGTTACAAGGAGTCCCGGCGAGATGTCGATCTCGCTAGGGTTTTGGTGGCTCTGAAAGTACGTGGTCTGGTTCGATGGCCCTCCCAGTCCTTAAATAATAGGCTGGGTCTCGGGTGTTCGTAACCGACTCGATTTACAAGTAAGGAAACTCTAAACCGACTATTGCTTCGCCAAACTTGGAGGATACTCATCTTCGTGGGCCTCCCTTCATGGGCTTCATGTAGGCTCTGATAGTTGGGCCTAGTCGATACGTGCACCAGGTACCCTCATGGTAGGGTACCCGATAGGCATACCCATGTCTTGTATTTTTCCTATAGTTTAATGCTCGGTTTATTACTAAGGGAACTATTTTACCCGTATTAGCGAATTATTTGTGGAGGAAATGAAACACTCGGAGGAGTGAAATGCTCAACCGTACCATGAAGTGGCCTTGCGCGAGTTTTACCAGTTCCACTCCATGGGTCGATGTCTATGTGTTTCAGCGCGCTGTGTTTTCATTGGAAGCTCCTATTCTCTGCTTAGCGCGTGACAGAATCGCTCCCGCCTGCAATGCTTCTTAAAGGGCCACTCTGAATGCCACCCAAAAGCCGTAACTATTCCTCTTTTTCGTTTTCCTTTTTGTTCATCGTCTTTATTTTATCTTTTTCTTTTTTCATTCATAATTTTAAGGTAAAAAATTGTGTTCACGTTTGTGGAAAGAACAAAACAATTTTTTGTAAAATGAATTCACATATGTAAAAATATTATAAGAAAACAAATTGTAAAATTGTCTTATTTTAACAAATGAATTGTAAAAGAAGAAAACAAATGAATTGTAAAAGAAGAAAACAAATGAATTCACATACATAAAAATATTATAAGAAAACAAATTGTAAAATTGTCTTATTTTAACGATCTTTAAAATACGAACATTTATGTTATTTTAATGATTTTTCAAATATGAACATTTATGTTATTTGAACATTTCCAATAAGAATATTTAATTTAGCAAACGATTTTTCAAAAAATATTGTTTTTCTTATTTAGAAGGTTCTCTAATAAGAAACATTTATGTTATTTTGACAATTTTTCAAAATATATTTATATTATTATAACGTATTTTCGGTCAGAATAATTTAAAACATTTTAATTGTTTTCCAATAAGAACATTTTTGTTATTTAAACAATTTTCAATATGAAAATTTATATTATTTGAACAAAATTATACTAATATTTTTCTACAATGCAAAACTTTATTTTTAATATGAAACTAAAAATTACAAAAGAAAAATCATAAAAAAATAAAAAAATAATAATAAAGTATAAAACAAAAAAAAGAACAAAGGAAATAAAAAAGCGAAGAAAATAACAAAAATAGAAGAGAGGAAGCCGTACCTACAATGGGCCTGGCCCAGCCTTAGTATTATTCAAGCGGGAGCGAATCGTCATCTCTGGGCACATGTAACGTCGTGATCTCTGGCTCCAGCTCGTCTAGTGGGTGATGTAGGTGGAAGAAGAGCAGAGCGGTGTCTCTATAGGCGGAAGAAGCAATCCTGACCATCCGCAAGGGATTGTGCGTCTAGAGGAGGGGTGCTCGTTTTGTCCAAAAAGACGAACTGCACGTATTTGGGTTAACGACACCTCCGCTTCTGGGAGTTGAGATATTTCTTTCATTTCTCATCTGAGTTCAAGAAATAAACAAACACCCACCTCGTTCTCCTCCGGCCAACCCATGGATCTTCCAACCCTTTACATGGAGAATGTGGCCGACCTTTGCTACTTTTTCGTCTTTCCCAGAGCATGCATCTTCATCTTCCGCATCGACCGACTCTACCAGTTCAAAGACATCACTCTCCTACTCAAAGACGACGTCGACAACTGCGTAGAGGTGGTGTCAACAAACATCAAGACATGGACGAGAGAGATGTCGACTACTGTCTCTTCAGCATGGAACATACACAGGAGGCGCTCACGATGACAAGAAGCCGCTCGAGACACTTGACTCCTTTACGGACCGCTTCTAGGCAGATGGATCTATCTTGGTGGTTATTGGTTAACATATATTCATTTTAGCGTCTCGGTCGCGTTGCAGTTGTATAGTTCATTCTTGGTGCCGACTCTATCATGAAGCAGGCGGATGAGATGACCGCACAAAAGGGGCTGCCCGGTGCAGTATGAGATGACCGCACAAATTAAAATAAAACAAAATTATACTGAACTTCTATACTTTATATGACTTATTTCTAACATGCTATATTATCAACGAGTATGACTTTATGTTAGCTATTTGGCATACTTAACCAAATATCTAGCGATGTTGCTTGCGGTACTGCCTAACGTTTGTGATGTCGAGCTACATCATATAATTTTGGTTAATTGTAAAAAAAAATACATTTGTGTTCAGCTGTTGTTTGTATGTGCACCTTCATACCACTTTGACACCACTTGCTTTGATTCATAGGGACCCCACTAGTTGTAGTGTTGTTAGATATAAGGTTGTAATATACTATTAAAAATATGTGCTAAATTTAAATGTATTTTTGTAGCAGAAGTTCCTTATTGAATCAATTTCTTATAATCTACATATAAAAGGGTATACTAGTTTCAATAAAGATATCTAGACCGTATAATCTAGCAAATATTTTAATAGTTGTTTCTAGTGTATGATACTATGATTAGATAGGAATATTTGTATGACTTTGGAAGTATAACAATTATTGGCATTAATTGTTACGGTCTTTCCATGGTAAAATGTTTCTTGCAAGTTACTATGAGTTAAACAAGTTTACTAGTTGTGTATGCTTTGTGCTTGGAAGTAACCATCACTTCGAGTAATAACTCACGAACATAAGATGATGCGGATTATGTTGTGCTTGCATACATGCAATTGCATTGATTGACATCTTTTTTTTTTGTTGCTTGAGAGAAAAAACATATATGTTCATATGCTTGCAAGAAACAAATGTTCATATGGGAAATAATATGTCGTACATATCAATAAATTTCTTCCTGAGGCTAAAAATGCTCGGATGAGAGAGATAAAATAGTTCACGTGGTACAAAATAATCTTTCATGGAGTTTAAAAAATATCATACGGTTAGGTCATTTTCAGACCGTAATATGTATAGTCACGTCATTGTCAATTTATCCATGGAATACGAGACGATTTTGATGACCTACTTGAACATTCTTTTCTCAAATACACGAACATATTCATCTACGTTGGAACATAATTTTAAATATATTTCTACAAACCATCATTTTTATCAAAGCAATTTTCAGTAGTTATATATTGATCATTTATTTCATACACATGATCATTTTATTTGAGTTGCATGAACATTTTAGTCGACATACATAAAATTTAGGTAGATGAAAAACATATTTAAAAATAATAAAATAATTTAAGAAGCAATACATTTTTTAGAACTTATTTAAGAAAATTTTATATGTATATCAAACAAAATGTTCTCATAACCGTGAAAATTCTGGAACAACTGATCATACAATGTGTTCCATGTGGAATGCCATTTGATATGTTTTGTTTCAGAAATGTTCACATAACAAATGAAGATAATCTTTTATTCCACATACTAACACAAAGTGCTTAAAATCGGCTAATATTTTATCTCCATTGTAATGAAAAGTTTCATATCAAACAATTGTTTCTGTTGCATGAATATTAGAACCTATCGGATGAACATTATTAAAAAAAATGGCCTAAAAAGAAACAAAATCAGTGTGAATGAAGCCGATGTGCATGTCCATACGTAGCTTGTTTCGTCACGATGAGAGCTAAACAAAAACACGAAAAAAAAACTTTGTATAGACAGCGAAAATAGGGTTTGGAACCAACACGTCAAACGAAGCAAACTCCAGAACATACTCCCTCTCTCCGTTCCAAATACTTGAATTATGTTTGTCTAAATATAGATGTATCTACCGAAACTGGTTTTTGCACCCGAGCTCTGGTGCTCTTGTTACTTTAAACAATTTGAAAAAAGTATTAAAAGTTTTCAAAACAGTATGAAAAAACTATGCATGTTCTCCATGATGTATATTGCAAGCATGCAAAAATCCCGAAAAAAAAATCTTTCGATCATAGTCTACACAAAAATGACAAAATGGGAGATTTGAAACTATGCATTGTGAACTATAATTAGATCTGTAAATTTGTCATTTTTGTGTAGGTTGAAATATAAAGTATTTCGCATTGTGATTTTGCACATCTATAGGATACATCGTCGAGAACATGTATGGTTTTTTCAGATTTTTTTGAAACTTTTAAATATATTTTTCGATTTTTTTAAAGTAGCAGAGCACTTGAGCTCGGGTGCAAGAAATCTCTACTCATCTACCCACTAAACATAAATACATGGGAGTATATGCCAAACTGTACGTAATTGTTTATTGCAAGTGTCATTGTATAAGATGATAAGACTGCTGGGCTGTTGATCCGGCCATGATTAAATGCGACGGGCCTAACTCGCACAGGCCACTTGAACCCTAAACCTACAACGGGTCAAGTGCTACATTGCGGATGTCGTTGGAACAGACCGGAAACCAAGGGCAAAACATCTGCTAGTTCGGATTCCTCTGTCAATCCGCAGGCTCGCACGGCGTGATCACCGTGTCCCCGGCCGCGCACCTAATCGGCGTCCTCGACTCCCATCCCGATCCCGCGCCGCGGGCGCCGTGCGCACGATGCAGGAACGGCCAAGGAAACTCCGTCGTGCTCCCGCAGGTATATCATATACCGTATATGTATGTACACTCCAGCGCATCTCCGAAGGTTTACTTAGATCTTTGTGAATCAGTTCCCCGTCGAAGTTAAGATTGTTCACATCCACCCATGTTGTGGTCTGCTGGGGAGGGATTGCTGAGTCTTTTTCTGAAAATTTTAGTCGTCCCACCAAATCCTCTATAAACAATATGCTGCGAGGTTCCGTCCCTCCTATCTAAAAAAAGTTCTTGGCGATTGCTTTTACAAATTTTCAAAGTAAGACGTCTTCCCTACGAAACTGACGGTGGCTCTCGTGCACCAAGTTTCTATTGTTCATGCGGCTCTCCGGTTCTTGAGAGTTCATATATATTACAGTCCTCTCTTGCAAAACTCTAATTGTCTATATGAGCAAAACCGAGGCATACTTACAAGCTCCATTGACAATGCAGATACTGGATCAGTTCCTTTATCAGCTGAAACAAACGGTGCCACCTGGCAACAAGCTGATGTTTCTCATTGTTCCCAAAATACGACAGAAGAACCTTCTTTAGAGAAACTTCCAGAGGTATGTGTTGCTGCTGGCAGTGAAAGTTCTTCTTACAAGTAAAATATTTTCGTGGCTGCTAGCCCTAGAATACATGATGCGTCTGCAATATTTCGGAAGGATCTTGGTGATGAATTCACATACGTTCAGTTTAAAAAGGAATGAACAGACTGTCTTACCTAAACTCCGTTGATGCAAATTCTAAATGTGATCTTGCGCAAAATATAACCATGCATGTTTCCAGAAGAAATCTGTGTTTCACCGTGCAATGTAAATCCACCGGCATCGATTCTATAAACTTAGATCTATTTATGTCACTGTTTTCACCAATTGCAGGTCTTGTACATGCACTAATTAACAAGCTCTACATTGTGAGTCAGCTTCTTGCGACAGTCTTAACTTTTGAACTTATCAACTGTGGTTCTGCAGGACATCGTCCATCATATCCATTCTCTTCTGCATGTGCAAGATGCTGCTCGTGCTGCCTGTGTATCTCGTATATTTTGGCGTTCCTGGAGATGCTATTCCAACCTCATACTCAATGACGATACACTTGGGTTAAAAGGGGGCAGCCCCGGTGCAGTAGCTCCCGCTTGCGCATGGTCCGGGGAAGGGTCGTCCGATCACTTTGATGATACACTTGGGTTAACTGACAAAAAATTGGAGGAAAGAGAAATCAAGCTGATCAATAAAGTTGACCAAATCCTTGAAAACCATTACGGCAATGGGGTGAAGGTGGAAAGACTAAGCCTAAATTTTTCCAGTTACAAAAATATCAATGCCTCCTACCTGGACAGGTGGCTCCAAATCACTGTTAAATCTGGGATCGAAGAACTTAACTTAATGTTGGGCCCAGACAGGGATGAAAACTACTACACCTTTCCATGTTCGGTTTTGTCTGACAAGGCAGCTGCAAGTTCGATTCAGTCTATGTTCATCACGTGGTGTTCTTTCCATCCCACGCCGTCACTTGGCTGCTTGAAAAGGCTGAGGAGTTTAGATCTGTCTATGGTCTACATTACTGAGGAAGGGCTAGGACATTTGCTTTCAAAATCTTTGGCGCTAGAGCGGTTGGTGTTGCGCTGCAGTGGCATAATTTACTTGAGAATACCTTGTACGCTCCAGCAGCTCAAGCTCCTCCACATTGAAACATGTGAGATGACGCAGGTGGTAGAGGTCGATGCTCCAAACCTCTGCACCTTGTACTATACCGGGGACCCCGTGGTTGAAATCTCTATCAGAAATTCTTCGCAACTTAAGAATGTAAGTTTGCGGCCTTACCACGCGTCTCCACCTGGCACTCTATCTTATGCTCGTGCCAGGGTTCCATCCTTTGCACCAAATGTTCAGAGCCTTATCCTGAACACTTTTACAGAGGTATATATGTTCTAACATCTTAATAATCAAATTATAGTGACAAGTCAAGTATACATATAGTAAGTTGTAATATGTGTAACACTTTTATTGTGGAAAAAACACTGGCAATATTAATCTTGGGATCTACCCTTCTTCAGAATGTCGACATCCCAATGCTGCCCTCCAAGCTCATCAAACTCAAGAAGTTGGAAATCGGAGTCCGCACACCTGTAGACCCCTTCTCCCAGATCTATGATGTCTTCTCTCTTGTTTCTTTTCTTGACGCTTCTCCGGTCTTGGAATCTTTCCTCCTATGGGTAAGTCGATTTCCACATCAACCAGAACTATCTATTCTATCGGTGTACTTTCACTTGTTTACTTGAAGCGATGGTATTTATACTGATCCTACATTGTATATATGCAGATAGAACAAGATGCCCTGAGGCAGTATCCTGTTGTCGGAGACGACGAGAAGTTCCCGAGGCGCAAGCCGGATTGCCGGTATAACTGCCTCAGGCAGGTGACGATCACCGGCTTCAGTCCAGCCAAAAGCCTTGTTGAGGTCACGATCCACATACTTGAGAGCTCACCTTCGCTCCAGCGCCTTATGCTGGACACAACCCACAGCTTTGATACGAGGTTTAGATGCCGTGGCTCAGGGGAGCTTGATGACCAATGCTTGCCGATGAGCGATACAGCTCTCGCAGAAGCTCCCAAAGCCTTGGAGGTCGCAGGCAGATACATCACTGGAAGAGTTCCCTCGGGTGTTGAATTCCAGATCTTGGGGCCATGTAGTCGATGCCATACTGGCAACATGTAGATCAATGCCCATGGTTTATCTTTTCTTAAAATAGTTTGTTTAATTCTTTTTGAAAAAAATTCAAGTAAAAGAACGCCATTATGCCCCTGTCCCTATCTAAGTCTGGAAACTTGAATTTTCTTTGTCCACCCGTATCGATGGAAGCTATGGCAGCTAGCTCCACCGAGTGTGTCTTTGCAGGGTTCATGAGGTAGCTCCACCACGTCACTCTCCTGACCAGTCGATGTCAATCAGTGATTGGAAAGATGTTTAATCTTATCTCCGAACCAATGATCGGAAAGATGATTTCAGCCTTCTTTGAATCTGGGTCGCCTAGCTGATCAAGAGCTCATGATACGCCAACGTCGTCAAGGATGTTCCCAGCAATGCGCCTCCTCCTCAGGTATGATCAAGATTGGGTTTTGTTCATCTTGTAGCTGTGGAAAGTCGAGAGATGGGCATTGATGTTTTGCAGCTGGGTCGCTCTTGAGAGTGTAGCACGGCGAAAAGTAGAGCCGCGGGAAGGGCGACCTCAGGCTCTGCTCGCCTCCACTCCGCCTCCTCGGATTCTGGGAGGTTGGTCGAGAAGGTGGCCGTGATCACCGGCGCGGCGAGCGGCATCGGCAAGGCAACGGCCGCGGAGTTCGTCAGAAAAGGGGCCAAGGTCGTCGTCGCGGACGTACAGGACGACCTCGACAAGGCCGTGGCGGCTGAGCTCGGCGGCCCGGACACGGCCTGCTACGCTCGCTGTGACGTGACTGACGAGGCGCAGGTGGCGGCTGCCGTGGACCTGGCCGTGGCGGGCCACGGCCGCCTTGACGTCATGTTCAACAACGCCAGAATCACGGGCGGAAGCTACGGGGCGGCCTGATCGAGTCCATGGACATGGCCGACTTCGACCGCGTCATGGCCGTGAACCTCCGGGGCGTGGCCGCCGGCATCAAGCACGCGGCGCGGGGTGCATCCTATGCACGTCGAGCACGGCGGGCGCGCTGGGAGGGTCGGGCCCCCACGCGTACAGCGTCTCCAAAACGGCCGTCGTGGGCATGGTGCGGTCGGTGGCGGCCGCGTGGCGCGTGAGGGTGAACGCCATCTCGCCCTACGCCATCGCGGCATCCATGGGGGCACGGTCCGTGAAGGAGATGCTGGGGCTCCCGCTCGGAGGTGCCGGCGACGAGGAAGAGGAGGAGGTGGTCAGGCGGGTGTTCGACGAGGACTTCAACGAGATGGGCGGCGGCGTGGTGCTGCGCGCCGAGGACGTGGCGAGGGCGGCCGTGTTCTACGACGCCACATACATCACGGGGCATAATCTCATGGTCGACGGCGGGTTCTCCGTGGGGAAACCGCTCAACGTCCCGGTGCGTTGAAGACGGCAGGACGTCGTGCCGGTTACATGAAAATTTATGTAGATATTCAGTGTAGTACTGTACTTGGTTTCACCAGCAGTTGCGGGAATCGGCTGTAGAGTTTCCGAAACTTCGTGTATAGATTGCTCTAAAATATTGGAATATGGTGAAACGCTAATCTTTTTTTTTTTTTGAATTTAGGTGAAACGCTAATGTTAGTTGAGCGGTTGGTTAGAGTTACAAGATGACATCAAGGCAATCCAAATAAGACGAAGTAATTTGGTGTTTTTTTTTTACAGAGTCACTTTAAGAAACTTTTTTTTAGATGTTGCTTTACGAAACTTAAGAATACAAATAAGGTGAAGATGTTCAAACGGCGCGACTGCCAACTGAAGAGAGTCGGTTTCAGTTAGTCAGTCTGCTAATTCCCGGCCATCTCGCCGTCATAATCACCCTCTCTGCACTTGCAAGTTCAGCCATAAACGAGTCAACAATTCGCTCAGTTCTATGCGCCCCAGCAGCAATTCCATCTCCACCAGTCTCTCATCACTACGCGCGAGTCTTCATTCTGATCAGCGGAGTTTATCTTCTTGCATTTTCTGAATATGTGAGCTCCAACCTTTTCAAGCCGATTATGCAGCAAGCCTTTTTCTGCTGACCAGTGAACTGAAGAATTTCCTTGTATTGGAGAAGCCTTGTTCCTTGTATTCAAGCTTTGATAAAGTTGCAGGAGTACTAATTACCATTTTATTATTTTATTTAGTTGTACAAGAGAGAAGGTCTCTGTTTTGAAATTGGCGTACGTCAAGCTAGTCTTGCAAAGTAAAACTTGCAATTCATCCCACTTGCATACTTGGATGTATGACATGCTAGAAATCTAGTACAATCTACTCCCTCCGTTCAAAGCTAAAACTGCGTCAATTAATTTGGAACGGAGGGAGTAACTACTTGGATTCAAAGCTTGCAAAATAAAAACTTTAACTTGTCCCATAACTACTATTTTGTTAGACCATCAGACGGTACTTCCAAACTGATAAACAGGCATGCAGGTCCATCTTCTCAAACTCACTGACGCATCGCGGGTACAACATACTTCCCCCTTATCCCCTCCAATCCAGCAGCGGACCTTCCAGCAGCTGATTTTGCAACATCACGGTCCCTCATCTTCTCCAAACCGGCAGCAGTCCTTTCAGCATCCGATTTTACCACATCACGGTTCCCGTATATACATCTAATCCTTTCCTCGTTCATCCCAGCATCAGCAGCTGGGAAGACCCTCCTTCCCAGCTGGCTCTTGTCCAAACCATCACAAGCAGTTCTTCCAGCATCCGATTTCACCACATCAAGTTTCTTGAATTCATTTATAATCCTTTCCTCCCTAGCTTTTATCATAGCCTCAATATCCTCGGGAAAACCCGGTAGAAAACCACCGCAACATTGTGGCCCCGAGGGATCGTTGCCACCTTTGTATTTACTAGCATCAGTGGGGTGCTTCATATCAACATTGTCTTCTTCACAACCATAGCATGGACCATTATCAACAGCGGGTTTAACCATTTGGAGACAGGTGAGCTCGAATTCGTCAAGTCGTTCTCTAATTGTTCTCGAGACTTCGGCAAAGAAGAGATTGTTGGCGCCCCCTTTAGCCTTTCTAGTACAATTCAGGTGATAGTATGTGCCACCAGCTCTATCGCCCTCATAAACTTCTTGGAACCTCACGACATCTTCAACATGATATGCATCATCCCCCAAAATATTATTGGCCTCGTTGTACTTGTCCAGCAAAGCTTGAACCAATAGCCCATATGATCTTCGTCCGGATTGCATCTCAAATAGTACTTCCTCGTGCCATCTGGCCAGTGAAGAAAATCTCGTATAGCAATCTCCGACCTGGAAAGCCCATCGTTTGTGCACATTTTTGGATCACGCAGTTCATCAAGGCGGCGAAGTATAGCCTTCTCAGCTTCCTCCAAACTGTGGAACGGCCCATTCAGCTTAGGATACACGTGGAAAACTCCCAAAAATCTACTCGGATGAAAAATTGATGATTCCAACCGGCAGGTTTCTGGGCCGAAATGGGTGGCGTCACTGCATCTGCCCGGGTGGAGGAAGCGGCCATGATGTATGATTTCCCCAATGTAGTGTCAACCTGCAGCTCCTTTGAGGCTGGTGTGGGCTGCAGCAGAGAGGAGGCGTTAGTGATTGACGACACCTCCAGTATTGTTGTGGAAAGCAGCTCCTTGGAGGCCAAGACATTTTGCTCTCTTTTTTGAGCCAGCTTCAGCTTGTTGGCAACACAATGCCTGTTCTGCAGATCATCTCCGTAGGGTCCAGGGCTTGGAGTGGTCGTTTGTTGAGGTGCAGGCTGATCTTCCTGGGCGGCATCAACAACTGGCGGTGGAGGATTGAGGGGCCTCGTCCAGAGGTCATAGAGGACTTTCCTGAAGACATCTCCGACTGGCCGTGTGAACCCGTCCATGTCTTTGGTGACAAGAACACCATAACTATCATCGTAGGCGTGAATTATCCGGCCGTCAGGAAGAGGACATAAGAGAAGAACGGGTTTGTGGGGGTCCAAGCCGAGGAGGTTGCGTCGGAGGGGCTTCGCCATGGGGGGTCGAGGAGCACGGCGGCTCTTCTGGAGGTCAGAGATGACTTCCCTGCAGACATCTTCGACACGTTGTGTCGACCTGTCCATGTCGTCGGTGAAGAGAACCCCATGCATATCCAGGTAGGCACGGATTACTCGGCTGTCAGGAAGAATACATAGTTGGTGGGCATCGCGGCCGAGGTGGCGGAGTTGGCGTCGGACGGGATTCCCATTGGGCGTGGAGGATAGCGGGACCTCGTCTGGAGGTCGTAGAGGACTTCCATGTAGACATCTTCAACGGGCCGTGTCGACCAGCGGATGGCGTCGGTGACGCGAACACCATGCAAATTATCGTAGATAGAGATTCGTCGGCCATCGGGAAGAAGAATTAGGTCGGGACGACGAAACAGGGACGTGGATTGGTGATCGCGTCCGGGCGTCGGAGGGAGGGGAGACGGCTGATTTGGTAGGTTGTAGCGGCGTCCGACGAGCTGCGTCATGGCGGAGGGGGCGTTAGAAGAGGAGCTAGGGTTTGGAGATTTCCTTGCGGCGAAACTGTTGTTTGTTGCAGGGTTCAGCGGCTTCGACTAGATGATAATACTGCTCGGCTGTTCGTCTGGCCGTGATTAAAAAAAAGACGGGCCCTCTCACAGGCCAGATGAACCATGGACCTATTGCAATACAACTTGTCAAGTGTCTCGTCCGAAGATACCGGAATACAAAGGGAAAAGCTTCTGCTATTCAATACGAAGGCTCGCACGGCGAGATCGCCGTGTCCCCGGCTGCGCACCTAATCAGCATCCAGGGCTTCCTCTACTTCCATCCTGATCCGCGCCGCGGGCGCCGTGCGCATGATGCGGCAACGGCCAAGCAAACTCCGCCGTGCTCCTGAAGGTACATGTATATATACTCCAGCGCATCTCGGCACCTCTGCCTTAGTCGACAGTCGATCTCGCTGCATCATTCACTGAAGAGGCTTAGTTAGCTCTTAGATATCAAGATTCCCATGAATGTTGAGATCGTTCACAACTCACAACTCACATTCCCGGGGTTCCACCCGTCCTATCTATAAAAAATATTGTTGCTATCAAATACTGAAGCACCACTGAGCTAGTGCTCCATCTCTCAGAGAAACAATTTTCAGCAAATTCCAAATTAACATCTCTTCCCAACCAAACTGACGGTGGCTTTGGATGCACCAAGTTTCTGTCTTCAGTTCTTCAAACAGCTCATTGGTTATTCAGAGTTTATATACAGTCCCCCCTTGCAAAATTCTAATTGTGTTTATGAGCAAACCCGAGGCATACTTACAAGCTCGTTCACAATGCAGATACTGGATCAGTTCCTTTATCAGCCGAAACAAACGGTGCCACCTGCCAACAAGCTGATGTTTCTCATGCTACCAAAAATACGAAAGAAGAACTTTCTTTAGAGAAACTCCCGGAGGTATGTGTTACTGGAAGTGAAAGTATTCTACTTACAAGTAAAATAGTATCGTGCCTGCGAGCGCTAGAATAAATCATGCGTCTGCACTCAGTCCGCAGGAATTTGGTGAGGAATTCACATACATTCAGTTGAAAAAGTAATGAACAGACTGGCTTATCTAAACTTAGCTCCATTGATGCAAATTTCTTAATGTGATTTTGTGTAAATTGTAATTGTGCATGTTTCCATAAGAAATCTTGGTTTTCCCTGCAATGTATAACCACCGTTATCAGTTGCAGAAACTTAGTGTATTTATGTCACTGTTTTCACCGACCACAGGTCTTGATTTCAGAGTACACGAACTAATTAACAAGCTCTACATTGTAATTCAGCCACTTGCTAGAATCTAACTTTTGAACTTGTCAACCGTGGTTCTGCAGCACATTGTACATCATATACATTCTCTTCTGCATATGCAAGATGCTGCTCGTGCTTCCTGTGTGTCTCGTGTATTTCGCCGTGCCTGGACATGCTATTCCAACCTCATATTCCACGACCGTACACTTGGGTTGGCTGACAAGAAATTGGAGGAAGCAGAAATCAGTCTGATCCATATAGTTGACCAAATTCTTGAAAACCATTACGACAATGGGGTGATAGTGACAACATTTCACCTTGATCTTCAGCGTTACAGAAATATAAATGCATCCTACCTGGACAGGTGGCTCCAAATCGCTGTTAAATCTGGGATCAAAGAACTTAACTTAATGCTGGGCCTAGTTAGGGATGAAAACTACTACAGCTTTCCGTGTTCGATTTTGTCTGATAAGGCAGCTGCAAGTTCGATTCAGTCTATGTTCTTCACGCGGTGTGCTTTCCATTCCACATCAACACTTGGCTGCTTGAAAAGACTAAAGAGTTTACAACTGTTTAGGGTCCACATTACTGAGTAAGGACTAGGACATTTTCTCTCAGAATCTTTCTCGCTAGAGCGGCTGGTGGTGTACGGATGCAGTGGCATAATTTGCTTGAGAATACCTTGTATGCTCCAGAAGCTCAAGCTCCTCCACATTGCAATGTGCGAGATGATGCAGGTAGTAAAGATCGATGCTCCAAACCTCTGCACTTTGTATTATCATGGGCAACCCCTGGTAGAAATCTCAGTCAGAAATTCTTCACAACTTAAGGATGTAAATTTGTGGTCTTACGACACGTCTGCACCTTGCTCTCTGCCTTATGCTCGTGCCAGGATTCCATCCATTGCACCAAATGTTGAGATCCTTAGCCTGCGCTCTTATAAAGAGGTATGTATTGGTTCTAACATCTACGTAATCAAATTATAGTAACAAGTCAAGTATATACAGAGTAAACAGTGATATGTATAAAACTTGTATGTTGGAAGAACAGTGGCAAGATTAATCATGGGATTTACCCTTCTTCAGACTGTCGACTTTCCAATGCTGCCCTCCAAGCTCATCAAACTCAAGAAGATAGAAATTGGAATCCATGCACCTGTAGAGTCCTTCTCCACGAGCTATGATGTCTTCTCTCTTGTTTCATTTCTTGATGCTTCTCCGGTCTTGGAATCTTTCATCTTGTGGGTAAGTCATATGTCCACATCTCCCGGACCTAACTACTCTCTCCGTTTTTTAATATAAGATGTTTTATCTATTGCACATGTTGTCCACATGCATGATAAAGTGAGTGAACATGCACACTAAAACATGTGTACATACATTTGCATGCATATGAATGTGGATAAATACTAAAACATCTTATATTAAAAAACGGAGAGAGTATGTTCTTAGTGTACTTCACTTGTTCATCCGAACGATGGCACTAATACTGATCCTTCGTTATGTTTATCCAGATACAGCAAGATGCCCTGAGACAGGATCCTATTGTTGGAGACGACTAGAAGTACCCTGGCGCAAGCCGGAGTGCCGGCATAACAGCCTTAGGGAGGTGACAATCATGGGATTTTGTTCAGTGAAAAGGCTAGTTGAACTCACGATCCACATCCTTGAGAGCGCACCTTCGCTCCAGCGCCTCACACTGGACACAGCCCCTGCCTTCAGTAGAAATTATACATGTGTTTCAAGTGAAATTGGCCAATGCTCGCCGATGAGCATGACAGCTCTCGCAGAAGTTCCCAAAGCCATCGAGGTCGCAGGCAGATACATCGCTGGAAGAGTCCCCTCGGGTGTTGAATACCAGGTCCTGGAGCCCTGTAGTCGATGCCATACCCGCAATTAACCTGTAGATCAATGCCCATGCATGTGGTTTATCTTTTCTAAAAACATTTTGTTTAATTATTCCTGAAAAAAATACAAGAACAAGAACATCAGTGATGGGCTGAACCACTCGTCAGCTGTGGACTAGAAATTCGCGCACATCACAATTATCGATCGAAGCCGAAGCCGTGGCAGCGACTTGCTAAGTAGCTAGCTCTGGACCACTGCGTCTTTGCTCGCATCGCATCGCACTGGACCACGGCCGGGCTTCTGTCACTCTCCTGGCCAGTCCATGTCGATCAGTTTGGACACTGAAGCCGTATGGAGTTTTGCTTGATCTTACTCCGAACCCAAATTTGTCCGAACCAATGATTGGAAAGATGATTTGAGCCTTCGTTTAATCTGGGTTCGCCTAGCTGATGTTGGTCACTCGGGACGAAGCACGGGGATCACGTCGTCAGGGATGTTCCAAGCTAGGCGCCTCCTCCTCCGGTATGATCAAGACTGGGTTTTGTGCTATCTTGTAGCCGGAAATTGGATGGCCATTGATGTTTTCCAGCTGGGTTGCTCTTGAGAGTGTAGCGCGGCGAAGAATGGAGCAGCGGGAACGAGCTCAGGCTCGCCTCGCCTCCTCTCCGCGTCCTCGGACTCTGGGAGGTTGGCCGGGAAGGTGGCCGTGATCACTGGCGGGGCGAGCGGCATCGGCAAGGCGACGGCCGCGGAGTTCGTCCGGAACGGCGCCAAGGTCGTCCTCGCAGATGTCCAGGACGACCTCGGCAAAGCCGTCGCGGCCGAGCTCGGCGGCCCGGACACGGCCTGCTATGCCCGCTGCGACGTCACCGACGAGGCGCAGGTGGCCTCTGCCGTGAACGTCGCCGTGGCGCCACGGCCGTCTCGACGTCATGTTCAACAACGCGGGGATCACGGGCGGCAGCTACGCGGGCGGCCCGATCGAGTCCATGGACATGGCCGACTTCGACCACGTCATGGCCGTCAACCTCCGGGGCGTGGCCGCCGGCATCAAGCACGCCGCGCGCGCCATGGTGCCGCGCGGCGCGGGGTGCATCCTGTGCACGTCCAGCACGGCGGGCGCGCTGGGCGGGTCGGGCCCCCACGCGTACAGCGTCTCCAAGACGGCCGTCGTGGGCATGGTGAGGTCCGCGGCGGCGGAGCTGGCGCCGCGCGGCGTGAGGGTGAACGCCATCTCCCCGTACGCCATCGCGACATCCATGGGGACGCGGTCCGTGAAGGAGATGCTGGGTCTCGCGCCGGCGGGCTGCGACGAGGGAGAGGAGGAGGCGGTCAGGCGGGTGTTCGATGAGGATTTCAACGAGATGGGCGGCGGCGTGGTGCTGCGCGCGGAGGACGTGGCGAGAGCGGCGGTGTTCCTGGCGTCCGACGATGCCAGGTACATCACCGGGCATAATCTCATGGTGGACGGCGGGTTCTCCGTCCGGAAACCGCTCAACGTCCCGGCGCGTTGAAAGACGGCAGGATCGCAGTCGCAGGAGGATGTCGAGCCGGTTGCAGCAAAATTGCCGTAGATAATCAGTGTACTTTGGTTTTGCCAGCAGTTCTCAAGTTTATACTCCGTAGATGTGTAGAATCAAATTGGACTGGTCTGAAATATTGGAATATAATAAAACGCTATTGTTCAGTTGAGCGTTTGGTTAGAGTATCAACATGGCATCAGACAACAGTAATTTGGTGAAGACGTTTTATTAAACTGAAAATTCGCATTAGTGCGATATGAATAAGGAGCTCACGCTCTACACAACACGGAACTGTAAAGAAAAGAAAGCGGAGAAGTGTAAGAAAAAAATACACACAAAAAACATGTGGCTATCAAGATGTTTAAAATGTGGAGGCCGTTGCATAGACTATGTCGCCATCCGCATGTGGTGAAAACATTTGTCGCCATCACACTAGTGTAGATGTATAGGAATATGGAGAGGCCGATCCGTAGATTATGCTGTCGGGAAAACTATGTTTCGCCACTTACTGCAAATGCGAGCATACTGTTGTAAAGAGTCCGGGGTACACCTGTTGTAAATAATAGACCACTCCCAAAAACATGTGCATATTGAAAAATAATCTGCAAAGAAGAAGCAACTTTAGCATTAAAAACATGTCATTTTTACATAGTCAAAGCAATCATAGTAAGACAACCGCTCCCATAAGTATTCTATCTTTCAGTTCTATTCCCCACAACTAGTTGCCAAAATGTTTGCAACGAATGCGATGTGGATACAAATTCGAAGAAAAACAAATGGTTTATATTCGTTGATGATAGAACTAACACTTTTTATTACTTTGAAGAGGTTACCTCTGTTAGAATAACCCCTCTATGAAGGTACAACATGAATATTTTATTTCTCAATGACACATTCATTTTCTATTTGGAACGTTTAATGCAAAAGAAAATTATAACTAACACATAGTGGTCCTCACGTGTTGCATAAGTTAAAAAACTTATAATTTCCAAAGAAAAATACAGAGAACCTCATAATTTATTTTCAACAACACGGTACAGAAACTTAGTTTGTTTGCCGAACTGGTACGTAGATTCAGATTGTGTGAATATTTCAGATTTTTTCCACGCTCCAGCAGAAAATCTGGAAATGATATATCGTGCTCTAAGCTATGCTACATATTTCAGCTAAAAAGCAACCAAATTGCAAACTTATTTAGGTAAAGTTAATTTTCAGAAAATCATCTTATAGATAATCCCGCATATTTATGAGATACAGGTTTACTAATGCAGTTTTATACCGGAAAACGACCAAAATGTTACATTTTCTTATGAATCTGATTTTCCCTCCTCCGATTCGGGCTGGGCAAAGACGGCAAATCCAATATATTGCCCAGCTGCGGCGCGAAACGTTCACGGCGTTTGCAGGTTTTCGCCATGCGTGGCCCATTTGGTCGATTTATTCCATTTTGTTTTTTCTTCTTTTTTATTCCTTTGTTTACTTTTTTGTTTTATTTATAATTTTTTAATTTTTATTATTTTTAATTTTTTAGTTTTGAATATTTATCGAATTTAAAAATGTTTGAATTTCAAAAATATTCATATTTAAAAATGTTCAATTATAACTAGAACATGAATTTTCTAAATCGATTACAACATGAATCTAGAACCTGATTTGATTTTTCTCACTGGTATATGTCTGTAGAACGTGTTTTTTTTCGAGCCGTGCCTACTGGTCAGGTATCCACCAGCCACATGCCTTGTGATTCATGTTGTGTCATTTTGTCATATTTGACTTGTTTCATATCAATGTAATATATCTTCCAATATTACATAGACCTGTAATAATCGAAGTATAATCCTAAATCAAATCCTAAGTATGTCAGATATATAATCCACATAGTATGGCAAAACGGCACAGCACGAATCACGAGGCCCGTGGACGGTGGATTGTATACTGATAGTGAGAAATGTGTTTTCCTCTTGAACTAAAAAAAAATATAGCTAACAATAATTGATTTTTTATTTTTTTTGGCATGGATACAGCCGTCCTAAGCCGTAGCATCGTTTGTGCCTTCTTTCCTCCTCTCCAATCGCTTGGAGATTTGCTTGGAGACGACGGAACAAAGACCAAATCTCCAATCAAAACGGGAGACGGCGACTGAAAGCCTATTTGTCGCGCTCTGCATTGCACAATTATCGGATCGTCCATTCGGTGTTCGATTCAAGGAGGCGAAACCGGAACGGTGCACCACCAATCCACCATACGCGCCATGGAGACGTGGCAAATAATCCTCGGCGCCATCCTCGGCGCCCTCCCACTCATCCTCCTCCTCCGCAACGGCAAGAGCGGCGGCGTACACCGTCGCCGCATCCCGCCTGGCCCGCCGTCCGTGCCGGTGCTAGGCAGCGTGGTGCTGCTGACCAGCTCGCTCGCCGACGTAGAGCCCCTCCTACGTCGCCTCTTCGCGCGGTACGGCCCCATCATGTCGCTGCGCGTGGGATCGCGCCTCTCCATCTTCGTCGCCGACCGCCGCCTCGCGCACGCGGCACTCGTCGAGCACGGCGCCGCGCTGGCCGGCCGGCCGGCCCTCTCATCCGTCACGCTCCTGGGAGAGAACGACAACACCATCACGCGCGCCAGCTACGGGCCCGTATGGCGCCTCCTCCGCCGCAACCTCGTCGCTGAGACGCTGCACCCGTCGCGCGTCCGCCTCTTCGCGCCCGCGCGATCCTGGGTGCGCCGCGTGCTCATCCAGAAGCTGCGGGAGTCCTCCGGGGCGGCCGTGGTGGAGACCTTCCAGTACGCCATGTTCTGCCTCCTCGTGCTCATGTGCTTCGGCGAGCGGCTCGACGAGCCGGCGGTGCGCGCCATCGCCAAAGCGCAGCGGGACCACCTGCTGTACATCACCAGGAAGATGTCCGTCTTCGCCTTCTTCCCGTCGCTCACCAAGCGCCTCTTCCGCGGCCGCCTCCGGACGGCGCTCGCCATGCGGCAGCGGCAGAAGGACCTGTTCGTGCCGCTGATCAACGCACGTCGTGAGTACAAGAGCCGTGGCGGTGCCGGTGAGGTGAAGAAAGAGACGACGTTCGAGCACTCGTACGTGGACACCCTGCTCGACATCAAGCTCCCCGAGGAGGGAAACCGCGGGCTCACCGACGACGAGATGGTCAACCTCTGCGGCGAGTTCCTCAACGCCGGCACCGACACCACCTCCACGGGGCTGCAGTGGATCATGGCCGAGCTGGTCAAGAACCCGGCGATCCAGGAGAAGCTCTACAAGGAAATCATCAACGCCACAACCACCGGAGACGAACGGGAAGAGGTCACCGAGGAGGACGTCCAGAAGATGCCGTACCTCAAAGCCGTGGTCCTCGAGGGGCTGCGCAAGCACCCGCCGGGGCACTTCGTGCTCCCGCACAAGGCGGCGGAGGACATGGAGGTCGGAGGCTACCTGATACCCAAGGGCGCCACGGTGAACTTCATGGTCGCGGAGATGGGCCGCGACGAGCGGGAGTGGGAGAGGCCGCTGGAGTTCTCGCCGGAGCGGTTCCTGCCGGGCGGCGCGGGCGAAGGGGTGGACGTGACCGGCAACCGTGAGATCAAGATGATGCCGTTCGGCGTCGGCCGGAGGATCTGCCCGGGGCTCGGCGTCGCCATGCTCCACCTGGAGTACTTCGTGGCCAACATGGTGCGGGAGTTCGAGTGGCAGGAGGTTGCCGGCGACGAGGTCGACTTCGCCGAGAAGCCACAGTTCACCGTCGTCATGAAGAAACCTCTGCGCCCGCGCCTAGTACCCCGTAGCTAGGATTTAAAATATAATAACACCGTCAACTCGATCGTAGTCTTTGTTGCATCGATTCTCGCTTAGTTTAATTCGTGTCGATGATGGAGCTCGATTGTATGATGGAAAAGTATAGATTAGTGCTACGCGGTCGAGAAATTCTTGTTGAACTCTTTGCCAAGCATAAATTTGTGGCGAGGCCACTTTCATCTCTCGGTTCCGTGAGCTAGCAAAGCAAGAACCTATAATTCGATTGCTAGCATCAGCTATAGTTTAGGAGGAGCTTCTCGACACGGATGCACGAGAGCTCAGAAAGCATGACACGAGGAGGCTTGCCGGAAGGTATGAGGCTTGAAGGAGAATGAGATTGCTAGCGCTGATGATATGGACAGGCCGATATCTCCCGATAATTTCTGGAATGTTTCTATCGGACAAGTCTCTGTCCTCCTGAACTCCAATGGAAGCAGAAGGCGAGAAAATGCTAATATACTACTCCCTCCGATCCATATTAGTGGGCACAACTTTGCCTAGATACACATGTATCTAGTCTAAATACTTAACTAGATACATATGAATTTAGACAAAACTATGCCCACTAATATGGATTGGAGGGAGTACTAGTATAAATTACTAACGCATAACTAATGGCCTTAAACAAATCAGACGTACGCGTCCATGGAATTAACAAGCCTCCGTGCAAGGTCATGATCATGAGATGGCAACAATTGAGCCATTCCAACTGGACAGCGGGGGAGCTAGCGGTCGCCTGCAGCTGTGGGATATTCGAAGGGTCTCTCTAATGATCAATCGAATGAGAAATAGCTTAGTTCTCATTCGCATGACGTCATCAATCCCAGTTGCAAGTCAAGTTGCAACTCATAATTAGCACGAATCACAAAGCAAATCGAACGGTGTGGAGCAGTTGCAAGTCCACTTGCAACTCAGGCGAATGAGAAGTAACTTAATTCTCAATCGCATGATGTCATCAAATACCAGTTGCAGGTTGACTTGCAACTGGTGCACGAATAACGAAGCAAATCAAGTGGTCCGAATCAGTTACAACTCCACTTGCAATTGATGACGTCATGCGATTGAGAACTAAGCTAATTCTCATGCGATTGAGAATTAGCAAAACCGATATCCGAATGCCGGTGTTAAGCTACCGGTACGGCAATTCTGGCATTCTGCATATTTTTTCCAAACAAGTTGATTTGTCATTTGTCAGCTTCTCCTGGGCAATCCCATGAAATCTTGCCTGAAATTATAAATGTGCTTATGTGCATGCGCATGTGGTGCTAATCGTGCAGACAGTGCGCCATGATCAAATCTCAAAAGGAATAAACCCCGTCGTTCTGAAAAAAGAAAAAAACAAATCAACCGTTCTGGGTCGAAGCCCATTTCTTCCTACCTGAGCGCAGCACAAGCCCAACCCAACCGATTCTTTTCTGTCACTGACCGCCAGGACCTACCAGTTGTCGTTCTCATCCTTCTCGATGTGTGGATGTATCTACGTCGTCGCGTGCCACGTCCGGGCAGCCATTCTGGACTGCCGTCGGACACGAGGAACTACTTACTCAGCGCCGCGACGAAGTAGCCTGGAGTCAGTTGTCCGAGCGTGCAGTGTGTCGTCATTCCTTTTGTATATCTTGTGCCGCGCCCGGGATCCTTGTGAAATACTGCTTCAAACTTTGGTTGGTATATATGGATTTTGTTAAAGTTCTGGTTTCTTTGTACACTAAATGAAATTTTCAGTCCCTTAGCCGTGTTGTCACATATCACGTAAATAGCTATTTTTTTTAAATAATACATTTTTTAAATCAATTTTGATTAATATTACGCAAATCAAAAGAATTCCAGAAATAATGCGGCCTCGGCCTGGGCTAAGCCGATAGGGCCTGTCGGCCTTGCCTAAGCCGATTAGGCTATCGGCCCACCGTTGCATGCGGGAGAGGACCCTGTCGGCCACGGCCAAGCCGACTGGACCTAATCGGCCAGTACTGGGCCGACTGGACCTGCTCGGCCTTGGCGCAGCCGACTGCTGCATGTTTTTTTTTTTCTTTTCTAAAATGGATATTTTGACCATTTTTTCTGCCGCCACCGCCCGATCCCACCAAATTCATTTCCACCTTATTTATGGCCAATCCGTTCCCGCACTTTTTGTCCTGCCATCTTCTCTCCCGCCAAATTGGTTCCCGCCCTTTTTTTTCCCGTCATTGTATATCCCGCCTGTTTCTCCCGCCAATTCTTCTCATCTCGGCCTATAAAAACCCTTTCTCACTGAGGTTGGTAAGCATTCTAGTTCACTCGCTCGAACATGTCGAGCTTCCCTTCAGATCGAAGTTTCCAGCTAGGAATGTCGGCACTCCTTTTAAAGTTTACGGCCGAGTTCAAGGTAGACAATAAGGAAGTGCCATTCGAGGATATTGTTACTTGTCCACCTCATCTTCGTGAGCTATCAGCGAAGCTTAGTAGGCATGGGTGGCCATCGAGGACTTGGAGGGAAATACGGGAAGAACTTCTCAGGATGTATGCTAGGTGGCAGAAGAAGAAGCCAACATAAACGAGGGAGACAGATTTGACCAACGCTACAAGATTTCCTATTTTATGGCTCGAGGAGTGCGAGGATGAAGATGATATCTTCATGCCGAGTGAAGCGAGCAAGAACGCTGCAGCAACGGCGGCGGCGTCGTCGAAGGGCAAGGGTGCCGCGTCGTCAAAGGACAAGGGTGTTGCGTCGTCGAAAGGCAAGAGTGATGCGGGAGGCTGCGTCGATGGTAGATGATTTTTCTTTTTCTAATTTGCAGAGTACCATGTATCTTCAATTTATGTTGTGTTGTCGCTACTACCGATATTTTGTTGTCTGTGTAGTTTGCAATGTTTGTTTAATGACGGAAAAAATATTATCAGGACTAGAGTAGTACGACTGATAGAAGTTCACATGCATAGATAGGTATGTCTAGTTTTACATACATATAAAAATATCTCATACATAGATAGGTAGTCATGTCTCTAGAAGTGTCAGCCACGCCGTCTGCCACGGCGCGGAGGTGGTGGATTTGGCGTCGACCAACCTAACCTGTGGGGTGGCCGAATGCCATGTGCAGGAATCAGGACTCGTCATCATCATCATGTGTCTCCTGTGTGGGGTAGGGTGGAGGAGTGTTGTACATACCCATCCAGTTGGTCAGCTGTGTGTATGTCTCATTGGTGTCCCCACCTTCCGGACTCGTGTCGTCGCAGTGTCCCACTCTGCAACGTAGGCACCAACCCTCCGCATCCACTGAAGCGCGCTCCTGTTAGTGCCATTTCATGTGTACCTACAGTTGTATTCAGTGTTCGACAATTTAGTAATGCTTACACATGGATAAGATTAAAACATTGCATAAATAAGCACAACTGTGGACGATGGGTGGGACGGGATCCTCTATCGGCGGAGGAAGTGCCAGCTGTCGTCGACCGAATTGCCTCATAATGCTCTGCTGGGCCATCTCCTCCACGTACACATCGAAGATAATCTTTGATTTTGTTATCTAGTATGCTCGATCTCTCGTGCAGAGGCTAGAGATACCACCGGGGTATTTAGCCTCCATTGCTTCATCCGTGTACGGCTCCCAGAGTACCGCACCCGGGCTCAAAAATTCGCACTGCTCGTTGAATGCCGGGTAGCAGTTCTTCACCTGATCGTGAGCAAAGCGCCTCTGCACAAACCAAAAGTTAGTGCAAGCCAAAGTAAAAATGTAACAATTGCGATAAATAATTAGATTAGACATACCCTACGATGTGTCCAGAGATAACCGAAAGTAGGCATGTCTATGCGATCAGCATCTAACAACGCACCCACAGGGTAAGCCTCCTCAGCACCCACGTCTGGTCGTCCAATAGGGAACCTCTCCCACGACCAAAGCTGCAACAACATAGGGCATCCAAGTAGGGCTGACGTAGGCGACACAAGCTGGTACCCATTGCACATAGCTCGGTAAGTAGCCGCTAATACAGCAGATCCCCAACTCCTCTGTGTGATATGGGCTGGCTCTGTAGCACTCGCAATCTCCAGAGCAATAGGGATGTACCTCGCGCTAATAGTGGTGGCATGGTTCTCGGTGAACATCACCTTCCCGAGTAGCCACAAGATATATGCTTCCATGCTTCTAGTGATTTGTGCAGCTTGCAGCGGCATGTCTGGAAAACCCGGAAACTTCTATATCTGTATGTACCAAAGAAATTGTATTAGAGGGTAAGCTGGAAATTTATAAATATAACGATGCATGCTAAACATTTGCGGAAGGTGAACTAACCTGAAAACCGAGTAACCAGTCAAGCTTGGGTCTGTGATCCTCTGAGGTAAATACTCCAGCATTGTGGTATATACCCTGAAAACGAAGTGACATTTCTAGCTCCCAATTTTCCGGAGCCTGCAATGGCCCTATGGGCCGACCCGCTGATGACCCACAAGTATAGAGGATCGCAACAGTCTTCGAGGGAAGTAAAACCCAAATTTATTGATTCGACACAAGGGGAGACAAAGAATACTTATAAGCCTTAGCAGCGGAGTTGTCAATTCCACCACACCTGAGAAAGCACTAGTAACAAACGTGATGTGAAAGCAGAAGTAATATGAGAGCAACAGTAGCAGTAACACAGAAGCAATGGCACCAGAAAATAATTGCTTGCGTGTAGTTGATGGGGAAGCAATGATGATTCCAGATGGACCGGGGTTCCCAGCTATCTACACTAGTGGTAACTCTCCAAACAAATAACATGTGTTGGGTGAACAAATTACAGTTGGGCAATTGATAAAATTGTGAGGGCATGACAATGCATATTATGATAAGATAAAATTTACTGTAGTATTTAATTGGGCATTACGACAAAATACATAGACCGTTATCCAGCCGCATCTATGACTAATAATCCACCTTCAGGTTGACTTCCGTGTTCCCCGTTGGTATTAAGTTGCAAGCAACGGATAATCGCATTAAGCAATGTGCGTAAAGTAAACAACACAAATGACCGTAGACATAGCATTGTTATTTTATCCCTAGTGGCAACAGCACATCCACAACCTTAGGCGTTGTTGTCACTCGCCCAGATTACTGGAGACTGAACCCACTATCTAGCATAAATACTCCCTCTTGGAGATACAGGCAACTACTTGATCAAGGTAACCACAAGTACCGGAGAGCATGCAAGATCTTAAATAACCACTGATCATAATTCCACAATTTGTCGGATCCCAACAAACACAACACCGATTACATCATATGAATCTCAATCATATACGGCAGCTCATGAGGCTATTGTATTGAACAAGATGGGAGAGAGAGTACCAACTAGCTACAACCAAGAACCCGTAGTCCATGGGGGAACTACTCACGGAGCATGATGGAGGCGGTGGCGTCGATGGAGAAGGCTCCGGGGGTCAATCCCCGCCCCGGCAGGGTGCCGGAACAGGACCTTCTGACCCCCGAAACTTGGTTTCGATGGCGGCGGAGCTCTGGAACTTTTCGTGGAATATGACTCTTCTTTTTAGGGTTTTCCAGTCGGGGGGAATAAATAGGCGAAAGGGCGGCGGCAAGAGACCCCGAGGGGCCCACACGCACCCTCGGCGTGGGTCCACCCCTGGCCGCGCCCAGCCCACGTGTGGGGCCCTCGTGGCTCTGCTCCGTCTCTCCTTTGGACTCAGGGGACATGTCGATGAATTAGGGACCTCCGTAAATTTTAGTCCAATTCTGAGAATATTTCCAGACTAGCTTTTCTGGAATACAAAAATAGCAGAAAACAGGAACAGGCACTGTGGCATCTTGTTAATAGGTTAGTCCCAAAAAATGTATAAAAATGATATAAAGTGTATATAAAATATGTAACAATTGGCATAATATCAACATGGAACATCAAAAATTATAGATACGTTTGAGACGTATCAGCATCCCCAAGCTTAGTTCCTACTCGTCCTCGAGTAGGTAAACGGTAAAACAATATAATTTTTGAGGTGACATGCTACCAACATAATCTTGATCAAATAATATTGTAAGGCACATGAGCTGAGATCAAATCATTCAAAGCAAATGTCTATAATTGATATTAAATAAGAGATAATAAAGCAAGATAGTTAAACAAGCTAAAAGTTTTCATGAATGATTGCTTTAAAGACATGAAACCGTACAAGGTTCATTATAGATGTTTTAAGTATCCAGTGTAGGAGTTCTATCCTTCAATTCCAAGCATCAAGCAATTTTTCACAACATAGAGAACGGATCCAGTCAAGTTAAAGTAAACATGAACGCCATGAATCAACTGTTTCGAAGCCTACTCAACCAGTGAGCGTAAGCATTTAGTATTGGCACCAGGATGTTATGGCAAAAAGAACATTAATGGGGTTTGGAAGGCCAATGGAAGAAAGTCTCACAAAGCTATAAGTGATCATTAGACAAGAGGAAGTCTTATAATCGAAGCTATGCAAGGAGTAGTGATTGCCATGCAACGGATGCACATAGAGCTATATGTGTATGAAAGCTCTCCAATGGAACTAGTGGGGGTGCGTCCAACTCGGTTGCTATGAAGACCTAGAGCACTTTTGACGAAGCTCATCATTGGAATATACAACCCAAGTTCTATAACCTAATATTCCCCACATAGTTATACTAGTAAAACATGAAAACTCTCTCAAATGGAGCATATGTGCTAAACATGAGCACAAATATGATAACTATGAAACTGCAGGTGCTAAACATGAGCACAACTTTGATAAAGGATAGTAGTGTTGCCCCCCCCCCCCCCCTTTTCTTTATTTTTTTTCTTTTTTTTCTTTTTATATTTTTTCTTTTTCTGTTTCTCTTTTCGATGGCCTCCATGGCTCTTTTCTAGCAGGGGCAACACTCTAATATGATGACAAACTTTTTGGTACAAATAACTCATAATGAACAAAACATGATGTATAAAACTGTATGCCTCTGCCAGTGTAGCAGGATGTGCAATGATCTAGCGTAACATGGGTAAACCACACATCAACTGTATAGAATCATGCAAAGCAATATATAAATGATAAATGACAACAAGTCATGTAATGTAAAATGGAAGTTGCATGGCAATATATCTCGGAACAGCTATGAAAATGCTGTGGTAGGTAGGTATGGTGACTGTTTTGAGTAAGATGTATGGGCTTATGTGTAGGAGAACAAGAGGAAGTCCTCCCACGGGGTTTGGATGTATCGGCGAACTATGCACCAACTCTCATTGTGAAGAAAGGGCAATGCGCAGTACCGAAGAGGCTAACAAATTTGGATGGTGGAAGTGCCAAAAACCGTAGCTTAACATTAGTCAAAAAGAACTCACAAGCTTATTGCAAACAACTAACAGGTTCAACATTAAGAACATGATTAAACTTTTACTCCAAGAAGGGCCGCTCACGGCGGCACAAGTACCCCGTTAGATCCCCGACCTTCACACAACCTAGTTATTATGAATTACCTTTAGACATGGAAAGCTATCAAGTCCAACTACACCTTCACTACTAGGAAACAGGCCATCAGTGGTGCACCAAAAAAGCTTTCTGTGGCGCATCCTCCTGTGGCACATACTTGGGTGCGCCACAGAAAGCTCAGGTTTCTGTGGCGCACTTCACAGGGTGCACCACAGAAATATTTCAGTGGCGCATTACTCTGTAGTGCGCCACAGAAACAATAATACATGCGCCACAGAATAATTTACATGTATTCTGCAATTGCTGCTGCCTGCTGTATAAATACAGGTATATTACAACAAATACAGGTATATATACATGATTTATACAGATATAATAGAAACAATAATATATTTGACACGGTATATGAAAACAGACACATTACTATGTCATCACATTACTTGGAGCCCGAGATACATAAATATAGTGACAAGTGCCAAATTAATTGTACAAAAGTTCATCTCATGTCACATAAGTCATAGTACAATTCAGCACGGGGCGCAGGAGCCGACGATGATAAGTGGGGCCTAGTGATCCCTTAATGTCTAAGCAATCACTAGGGCCCACGTATCACGCTGGCTCCTGCTGGGGTCGCTAACACGGAGAACACGTCTAGCTCCACTGGTAGGATTGAGCCTTCTTCTTGATCGGCTCCGGGAACGGTTTATAGCAGTCTTTCATCATCCATGTCCTCATGTCATTTTGCCTGTCTAGGCGTTCTTCGATCTCCCACTTAGACAACCTTGGAGATGGATTGGAAAATATATTTGGTTAATAATATAAATAGAGTATGATTTATTCATCTAATTAAGTGGATAAGTCTATAATAAATAAAATAAAATAAAATAAAGAAGCACTTCTATCGAGTGAGGCAAGGCTTTCTTTTATAATACATCCTACCTCTGGCGTTGTGTAAGGACCCCCTTCTGTCATGACATCTTAAAAGATGATTTACGATAACTGCATCTGGATGCGATGGAAGTCTTCTCTAAAGTCAGCGTCGGTGATATCCCCACTAAATTTGCTCCAATCTTGGAGACTCGTTGGCCACCTCGTTTGCTCTGCATCCCGGACAAACCCTTTCATGTGATGGAGGACGTAGAAGGCATCCTTCACGCTGCCAGGCGCATGCTTGATGTAATGGAACCCGGTCCCATGCCGGAAACTGTGTTTGTTGTCCTTTGTGAAATGTTCCCCATTCTTATCTTTGTGGAAGTGCCCTCCCATTTGGGCATAGCCCTTGAGAGCCTCATCGAGAACACCCTTTATTCTGGTGTAGTCTTTAAGACTCCCCGAGTCGAAATAACAGGCAATGGACCACCTCGGGCTTACGACGATGAGTATGCAATACTCGTCCCTGCTCAACACAATTGAAACGGAATGTTGGAAAGGATCAACAACAGAAGAAATCTATATGAAAGCATAAGATATGACGGCGGCGACCGGATGTGTACTTACTCAGAAAAGAAAGGCAGAAGAAGGATGTTCTTATCCTAGTTGGTCAGCATGATTCTCCGGAGGAACTCCGTGGCCATGGCCCGTGTCGTTGATCCTTGCACCTGCTGGCTGTCGCGCATGTAGTAGGGATCCACTACCTTGACGTACGGGGTATTATCTCTCGTGATCCTCATCGCCTGGTTGAGCGCGTATAGGCGGACCAAATTATAGTCCAGCCGTCTATAGTGAAACAGCTTGAAGACGTCCTCGTACGATATGAAGAACAGATCCGCGGGGGCTTCATGGACGAAGTCGGCCAAGTCGTTTGGCACCTTGACAGTGAACACCGGGTAATTTGGATTCTCTTCTTTAAGAAGGTTTCCCTCTAGCTTCAAGATAGCATTTTGCAAAGGAAGCATGCATCCGCCTGCGAGGCGGAGCAGGTCCCGAGACAGGATCGGTTGACCAGCTTCATGAACTCAGGTCACGCCGTCCGCACGGGGTGGTACCATGTCTTCATACCCCCGGATAGTCGTCTTAGAAGCTGGCTTACTTCTCTTCCTGTGCTTTTTCTTCTTTACCTCTGAGGATGCTGGGGGTGCATCTTCTATACCCACATCGATTGAGTACTTGTTGGAGCCGAAGCTGATCACTGGGGGAGGCTCTTTTTTCCCTCCCTCAATCCAAACCCTGACACCCTCACAGACGGTAGGAAAGAGCGACGTGAACGTCTTTGTCACTGCCTCTGTGATGACCGTATGAATCATACTATTTTCCTCTATCGGTTCCTTGCCTCCTGTTCGAGAACCCCCGGCCTCGTTATTGTCAGCCATGTTCCCAACTATAAGAAACAAAACGTCGAAGTTAGTACACCAAATATAAGAAAATAAATCCACATCTCTGGCCGACATCTCCACGACACGATGGTCGGAACACAAACAACCACATGAAAGTCAACATAAGTGGACAAGTCAACCATGTGATGCATGAAAATAAAACATTAGTCTTAACCAAGTACAGTGGAAACATCAGTATACATAGATAAGTGGACAAGTCAACCATGTGATGCATGAAAATAAAACATTAGTCTTAACCAAGTACAGTGGAAACATCAGTCTACATCGGATCTATGGGTCGTCGTCCCTAGGATCATTCATCTTGGCCGAGAACATCGGATTTGCGGGGTCATCGGTGTCCTTGCTCCCCCACGGATGACCCGAAGAAGTGCGGAACGGAGGTACGCCGTCCCGCCTATTCACCTCGACCCAGTGACTAGGGTCGTTGTGGTGATAAGCATCAGGGTTTGGCGGCCCGAACATCCGCCGTAGCTGCTGCTCTGACTCCAGCCACTCCTGGTACCGCCGCTGCTGCTGTCGGGGGGCTACCCCCGGGTAGGGTCAAGGCTTGGCATAAGAGGAGTTTAAAGATGTGCCGAGGTACAGAAGGGGCTGACCTGTTTGGGCCTGGGAGTGTCCGAGCTTCATCTTGACCTGGAGAATATAAAGGCCGACCTGTCTTGGCCCAGAGGGGTCCGAGGTATCCCGTTGGCATGGGCCGAGGTTCATAGTCCGAGCTATGATCAGCTGACCTAACTACCCGGTGCTGTGATTTGTATTGTGAGTGCAGGAGAAGCTGTCGGAAGGAAGTAAGGTCCGACCTAGTAAAGATCTTAAGTGCAAGACCCGAGGTAAAGAGCCCGACACATCCGTGCCGGGCTAACCAAGGCAAGAAGCCGTAGGTCGGGCAGGAGTCAATGCTCCTGTCACTTCCCGCCTGACACGGGAGCGTCTGCCACGGAGCCTGGCAGAGGCGTGCCCGGGTTCGGCGGGGCTGCACGTCTCTGACCGCTGACCACGCGAGATCCGGGGAAAAGGCTACGAGGTAGCACGGCGTGGCTACGTCCTGTCTCTGTCAGAGGGGGCATCCTAGCTCTACTGTGGTGATGCAGGGGATGGGCAGGCCATGTCCTGTCCCTGACAGGAGTACAATGATGACCAAGGCAGAGGCATGGCTACAGTGTTCAGCGAGGGGCACAACGGTAACTCGGCTGGCCTATATAATGGGCTTCAACCCCTCCTGTGCAGAGGGACGGAGAGAGGGAGGCATCCAAAATCGACAGAGAGAAAGGAACCTCGGAATCCCCTGAGACACCTCGGATCCAAGCTCGGAGTTCCTTTTTCCCCCTTGTAGCTTCATCTTTACCTCAAGTTCTCACCATTGTATCATCACACAGCTCGAGGAGCAGCTTGTACTTGTCACCTTGAGCTATACACGAGTAGGATAGTGCTGCAGTAGGGGTGTTACCTCCACAAGAGGGCCCCGAAGCAGGGTACATCGTGGTGTGCTTTTGTTGTTCTTGGTTTTGCATGTTCTTGCGGTTTCTTGCGTGTTCTTGCTTGTGCACTTCTTGAGTGCATAAACCCTCCCCGGATTCCCCCAACGACCATTCGGCCCCATCTTAGCCATACCTATGGCATCTGCCGTGATCCCACCACGACAGTTGGCGCCCACCGTGGGGCAGATTGAGGCGTTGGAGGGAGTTTACATCCGGACGGGCTCAGGCGAGCGTGTTCTTTCCGGGCTTATCGCCAAGATCGGTGAGTTCACCTTCATCAGCGACAATGCGGGGTGTTTCGCCGGCAAGCCCTTCCCCGAGCATGGCTTCACCATGATGCTTGGCAGCTTCGTCACCTATGTTGCTGTCGAGGTTGTTCGCGAGTACCCGGAGCAGGTGCTCGTGGACGACGAAACTCCTCTCCTTGCGGCTCTAGGTCGGCGTATCACTCGCCCCGAGAGCTGCGTGGAGGTGATGATGACCGGTCCGGTTGATGCCGCTGGCAAAGGAGATGCCAGCAAATCCAAGCCGGCCGAGGTTGCTAAGGTGAGATCTGCAAAGCCCAGGCTAGAGAAAGAGTTGCCTGGTACCCCCGAGGTGCAGGGCCGAGGTGCGACCCTAGTAGAAATAGTGGAGACACTGGCGACCCAGTAAATCCAGGAGTGGATGTAGTAGTGACTGTGGCCGACTAGAGGCAAAGCGTGTCCTGTTGCAAAAGGAGGCTGTAGCAATGATGACAGCTAGAGATGAGTTCAATAGAGATATGCGTGAGTACAATGCAGCGAATGGCTTCACCCCGGTAGCAGCTGATACAAATAGGGGAGCCGAGGTGCGGCAGAGAGGCAAGGGGCTCAATGATGAGATGAACAGGGAGGCTCGACCTACCACCTCGGCTAGGAGTGAGAGTCGCGTGTCGACTGGAAGGCCGGTATATAGTTCCCCTGCTAAGAACCTCAGAGCTGCCGAGGCAGGCAGGGCCGAGCTATCCGGGTTGACTGGAGATGCATGGCGTGCGCAGCAGAAGCGAGTCAATGAATTAGTGTATGTAGCTAACCAGCAGAATGAGGCTCTCCGCAGAGCATATGCCGGGGCTGGTGATTCGCAGATGGTTTATTCAGCTAGGCCAGTTAGTCAGGTGTCCAAGGGGCAAGCCTCGTCTCCACTCGTCGGAGGAGCCGATCGAGCCCGGAGTGTCACCTCGGGTCAGAACAAGCAGCTGCAGATGCAGATGTATGATCCGGTGTTAGCAGCAAAGCAGAAGGTGGGCCAGGGCAATGCTAGCCGAGCTAAGGGAAACCCCGGCCAAGGTAATGCAAGCCGAGCTAAGGGTAACTCCGGTCAGGGAAATCAGAATGGCGGGCAAGCAGCGTCGGCTGGCCGAGGTAAACCACCTCCGCCCCCGAGGCATCAGCAACAACCCCGGCCGCAGGAGCAGTATCAGCGAGAGCCGGAGTATGTTCAGCAACCTCAGAACGTCGGTCAAGGCGATGACCGATATGATGATGGAGACTCGGCCATGGCGCGAGCCGGATACCACAGAGTGGATGGGGCGTTGGGACCTCGGATAGGAGCTCGGATGTTAGCTCCGGCGATGTTCGTAACAAGCTGGATAGAATCTACTTGTCCGAGCAGTTGGAGGAGGAAGGCCCTCCTGGTCCGGCGTGTTTCGGACCTCGGATCATGAGGAGCCACCACCGCCAGTATCTCAGTTCCAGTTAGGTCGGAACACCAAGCCATACAACGGGAGCACCAAGCCGCAAGATTGGCTGACAGATTATGTATCCTCGGTGCACATAGCGGGGGGCAATCGCCGATGGGCGGTCCGGTATCTCCCGCACATGTTGGAAGGTCCAGCTCGGATCTGGCTGAATAATTTGCCGGAGTATAGTATCAACTCCTGGATAGACTTGGAGCTGGCGTTTAACAGCAACTTTGCTAGTACATACAAGAGGCCAAACCGACCTCAGCTCCTGGCAGCATGTAAGCAAGATGATCATGAAACTGACCGAGAGTTCTTAACTCGGTGGAGCAATGTTCGGAATTCCTGTGAAGGAGTTGTAGAGGCACAGGCCATTTCCTGGTTTGCAGATGGTTGCCGACATGGCAGCATGCTGTGGCAGAGGCTCCAAAGAGATATGCCGAAATCCTAGCAGAGACAATCCGGATTGCAGATTCTTATGCTCTTGGTGATCCGATGCAGCCAGCAGCAGAGGCAGTGGCACGTAACAGAAGGAGGGAGCCAATAAACAACCGGCTCGGACCAAGGTGTAATGACCGCCAAGAGTTCGGACACAAGAGGAGGGAGCCGGACTATTCATACACCTCGAACCAAGTTGCAGCGGTGAACCCGGATCAGCCCGGAGCTGGAGGTGTCCAGAGGCCGAAAATCAATGGTCCGGCATTTAGTCCGAACCCGGAGCCACCCTTGACTTATGAATCGATGTTAGATGGTCCTTGCCGTTACCATACGACCGACCCGCGTAAGCCAGCCAACCATTCAACCCGGCAGTGCAGCTGGAACCACAGAATCAGAGAAGAAGGGGCGAAGGCCGGAGGAAACAGAGGAGGACCACCTCAGAGATTTCAGCCGAGGCCTAACCCGAATCTGTCCGGAGCAAATGTTACCCCGATAACCACTGCACCTCCTCCGAGGCCTGCAGCAGCAAGGCCCGTGAATGTTGTGAATGTCCGAGGTAATAACAACAATAATGGTGCCGGACCAAGTCAGCAGTATGAATACCCCGGAAATGACTATAGAGAGGCTCATGCGAGCTATGTGGTCTTTGTGACCGAGCCAACTGACAAGAAGAGTGTGCAGAGGCGTGCCATGGAGGTGAATGCAGTAATGCCGGTGGTGCCGACCTATATGAACTGGTCTGAGCAGGAGATCACTTGGAGCAGGAAAGATACACCTCGGATCATGCCGAGCCCTGGAAAGTATGCCCTGGTGGTAGATCCGACGTTGTGTGGGCCTACAAACAATGTGAGGTTCACCCGAGTTCTGGTGGACAATGGCAGTGCCATCAACATCATGTACCGAGACACAATGGTGAAATTGGGCATATCGCCAATTTGTTGATGCCGAGCAGTTGTACTTTTCATGGGATTGTGCCTGGCGTTTCCTGTGCACCCATGGGCAAGATATGGGTGGATGTAGCATTTGGAACCAAGGATAACTGCCGAGTTGAGAGTATCGAGTTCGAGGTGGTGGACTTGGAGAGTGCATACCATGCATTGCTTGGAAGGCCGGCTCTGGCCAAGTTCATGATTTCCACCCATGTTGCATACCTGAAGATGAAAATGCCGGGGCCCAATGGGATCATAACCATCTCGGGTGACTACAAGCGAGCCATTCAGTGTGCCTCGGCGGGGTCTAATCTGGCCGAATCTTTGGTGATTGCAGCTGAGAAGAAGAAGCTGCATCAAGTGGTGGCAATGGCGCAGTCACACAGCTCGGCATGTCCGGACTGATGAGCCCGGACTCAACTGCAGCATTCGAGGTGCCCAAGGAGACCAAGAAGATCCCCATTGACCCGGAGCACCCGGAGCGCATGGCCCTCATTGGGACCGGGCTGGGCGAGAAATAGGAAAGCGAGCTCTGTCACTTCCTCCGTGAGAATCGGGATATCTTTGCATGGTCGGCTAAGGACCTGCCTGGTGTTCCGAGGGAGTTGGCAGAGCACTCTTTATTTGTCAGGCCGGAGGTGAAACCGGTGAGGCAACCGACCCGTCGTCTCTCAGACGACCGAAGACAAGTGGTGCTGGACGAGCTGGCTAAGTTGCTTGCAGCCGGGTTCATTATGGAGGTGCTGCATCCGGACTGGATATCCAATCCGGTCTTGGTGGAAAAGAAGAAAGACGAGCCAGCCGTGGTCAAGGTGTGGCGCATGTGCATTGACTTCACTAACCTCAACAAGGCGTGCCCGAAAGATCCGTTTCCATTACCTCGGATTGATCAAGTGATTGATTCCACTGCTGGTTGTGAACTGTTGTCTTTTATCGATGCGTACTCTGGTTTTCACCAGATACCACTGAACCCGAAGGATCAAATAAAGACTGCTTTTATTACCCCGTATGGGGCGTATTGCTATCGTGTCATGTGTTTTGGTCTGAGGAATGCCGGGGCAACTTATCAGAGGTGTATGCAGAAATGCCTGCACTCTCAAATGGGCAAAAATGTGCAAGTGTATGTCGATGATATCGTCATCAAAACTAAGGAGAAACGTACTCTCCTCGAGGATCTCGAGGAGACATTTGTGAATTTGAGAAAATATCGGTTGAAACTTAACCCGGACAAGTGCACCTTTGGTGTCCCGGCTGGAAAGTTGCTTGGATTCCTGGTGTCTAGCCGAGGTATCGAGGTTAACCCGGCCAAGATCCGAGCTATTGAGAACATGAAATTACCGAAGTGTTTGAAAGATGTGCAGAAATTCACAGGGTGCTAGCCTCGTTGAGCCGATTTGTAGGTCGGCTGGGAGAAAAAGCCTTACCTTTGTACCAGCTCATGAAGAAAAGTACCGGGTTTACATGGACCCCGCAGGCCGACGTGGCGTTCAATGAGCTGAAAAAGATGTTGTCCACCGCTCCGGTGTTGGCATCACCATTGCACAATGAGCCGATGTTACTTTACATTGCGGCCACAAACCGAGTTGTAAGTGTGGCAGTGGTGGTGGAGCGACGAAGGTGGCAGGTCGGTGCAGAGACCGGTGTATTACTTGAGCGAGGTGATCTCTACCTCGAAGCAGAATTACCCTCACTACCAGAAGATGACGTATGGTGTCTACCTGGCGGTCAAGAAGTTGAAGCATTATTTCCAGGAGCATCCCATGACGGTGGTGTGCGAAGCTCCAATCTCGGAGATCATCGGGTGCAAAGATGCAACTGGCCGAGTTGCCAAATGGGCGATTGAGGTGTCTCCATATGCACCACATTATGAGAGAAGAGATGCAATTAAATCCCAGGCGCTGCCGGACTTCTTTTGTGATTGGGCCGAGATGCAGTATGAGCCACCCAGGCCGGACTATAATTATTGGAAGATGCATTTTGATGGGTCCAAGACAAAGATCGGGCTGGGGGCCGGAATAGTCCTCACCTCACCGAAGCGAGATCAGCTGAAATATGTGCTGCAGATTCATTTCTCGGCATCAAACAATGTGGCGGAGTATGAGGCCTTAATCCATGGACTCAATGTGGCGAAGGAGATCGGTATCCGGCGTATGGAATGCTTCGGCGATTCCGACCTGGTGGTGCAGCAATCTTCTGGAACTTGGGATGCTCTGGATGCCAACATGGCGTTATATCGGTTCCATGTGCAAAAGATATCCGGGTTCTTTGAAGGGTGTGAATACAGCATATACCTCGGACAGAAAATAATGCTGCCGACGTGTTGTCAAAGCTCGGTTCATCTAAAGAGGCAGTACCACCTGGAGTAGCCCTGAATCACTTGAGAACTCCTTCAATCAAACCTTCTCCTGAATCCGAATCTATTTTCATCCCGGCGGAGCAAGAGTCCGGACCTGTTCCAATGGAGGTAGACGTCGGATGCGTCTGGTCGGACCCGGGGACTGCGTGGCAGAACTCGGGGACTGCTCGTCGAGACTCGGGGACTGGTCGCAGGATGGTGGAGGAAATAATGGAGGAGATTATGGTGGCCGAACCAATGGAGGTGGACGAGAAACTTTTTCCTTTGCACCCAGTGCCGGAGTGGGCGGAGCAGATCATGAAGTTCATAACAGAGGGAAGCTTGCCAAGTGACACAACCGAGGCTAGGAGAATCCAAAGGAGGGCAAAGGCGTACACCATCATCAACAAGGAGCTCTATAAAAGAAGCGTAACCGAGGTGTTGCAACGGTGTGTCGAGCCAGCTGAAGGCAAGGAGATGCTTTTGGAGATCCACCAAGGAGAGTGTGGACATCATTGCAGCACAAGAGCTCTGGTGGCCAAGGTGTTCAGCATGGGTTCTATTGGCCCACTGCTCTTGCTGATGCAGAGGACATAGTCCGGAGATGTGAAGGATGCCAAAGGTTTGCCAAGCAAACGCATATGCCAGCCTCGGCGCTCAAAACAATTCCTATCACTTGGCCGTTTGCGGTATGGTGTTTGGATATGGTGGGAGAGTTCAAACCAGCCCGAGGTAACATGACGCACATACTGGTGATGGTGGACAAGTTCACCAATGGATCGAGGTGAAACCAATCCGGAAGTTGGATGGTCATTCAGCAGTGACTTTCTTGAAGGAGATCATTCTGCGATATGGGTACCCCCATAGCATTATCTCGGACAACGGCACAACTTTGCTGTTGGAGAATTTGCTCGGTTTTGCATGACAAGGGAATCCGGCTGGACATAGCCTCGGTGGCACATCCGGAGTCTAATGGACAAGTGGAAAGATCAAATGCTCTAGTGTTGGCCGGCATCAAGGCTCGGCTCATTGAACCACTGCTGAAAACGCCGGGGTGTTGGATAGATGAGATACCAGCAGTACTGTGGGGTCTAAGGACCACACCAAATCGATCAACTGGCTATACGCCATTTTTTATGGTCTATGGGGCAGAAGCTATGCTACCCACTGACATCGAATATGATGCGCCCAGAGTGGCAATGTACACTGAAGCCGAGGCAAAAGAGGCTCGGGAGGATGCAGTAGATCTGCTTGAGGAAGCTAGAGAATTGGCCTCATCTCGGTCAGCAATATACCAACAAGGTCTCCGACGTTATCATAGCCGGAATGTCAACCCTCGTGTGTTTCACGAGGGAGATTTGGTGCTGAGGCTGGTGCAGCGCAGAAAGGTCGGCACAAGTTGTCACCTCCATGGGAGGGACCGTTCATTGTGAGCCGAGCTCTGCTCAATGATTCGTACTATCTTATAGATGCGCAGGAACCAAGGAAAGATGGGCTGGACAACCCCGGATCAGAGGTCAAGCGACCATGGAATAGCTCTACTCCGACCTTTCTACTCATGAAGGGCGCAATGTATGTACCTCGGTTAATCCTTAATGAAATGTCGGCACTCCGAGGTTGAAGCTCGGGGACTGCCTCGCTCATGTGCTTGTGTTTTATTTCTGTTTGTCAATTTCGTTCATATGCCGAACTATTTTGAACCTCGTCTCAAACTTCAAGTAATGTATGCTGTGTAACTAATCTTGTGACTCGACTGACGAACGCCGAAATGGTAGTCAAGAGCAAAGATGAAAAAACGTGGGAAACATGAAAATGGACTCGGGGACTCGGTCCAAAAATATAGTTCGGCATGTGTCGTTTACTAACCCCTGTCTTTACCTTTCATTTATGTCGGATGATTTTGAAACACACCTCGCATTTGCTAAGTACTGTATGCTATAAACAACAATCTTGTGACTCGACTGTCGAACGCCAAAATGGTAGACAAGAGCAAAGAATGCCAAGTATAGTAAACACGAAAGTGAACTCGGGGACTCGTTCCAAAAGGGTTCGGCATAAATTTTAGAAAAGCATGGTTCGGATAGCAAGATAAGTAGGTAGCACGGCAAACTACTTAAGGTCTATTACATCTGAACCCGGCATACCGGGAATTTAATGTTTTTCTTGAGACAAGTTCAGGCCTCGGAACCAGAGACCTCGGTCGCCGAAGTTGTGGTAGGGGACCTCGGAAGAGAGCCTCGGGAGGAACTCGGGAGGAACAACCTCGGGCGCAGGAACAACCTTGGTCGCGGAAGCAACCTCGGTTGTTGGAGTGGATGCCGGGGTGTCCGTCACGTCGGGGGAGATCACCTCGGTGGCTACGGCTTTGCCGGACTTGCCCTTGGGGTTCGGAGGTTCGTCGAAGTTGAAGTCATCATCAGAATCTCAGCCACCTCGGTTGTTTTGCCGGCCTTGCCCTTGGAGCTCTGAGGCTCGTCGAAGTCAAATTCCTCGCCGTCAGAGCCTTCTTCACCAGTTCCTTCAGCAGCTTCTTCACCGGACTCTTCTTCCTCGTCCGAGCTCTCTTCATCCTCAGAATAGAGGCGCCCTCATCGAAGGTCCGGGTGTTTGCATAACTAGCAAAGAGGTCGGCTGCTGCTTGGCGTTTCTCAATGCCATCAGGAGTGGTGTTCCAAGGAGAGCCCTTGCGCAGGGAGGTAACCGTGTGGATCTCAACAGATTCATACCAAGACAGCACGAACACCAGGGCCTTGTCCGCTCCAGCCCGAGCTGATGAGCATCTCCACTCCCGAAGTCTAGCCTCGGCTCCTTTTAGCTTCGTGGCGAGCTCGTCGATGCAAGTGGGAGTCTTAACCTTGGGCCAGAGGGCACGATGGACCTGGATGGCAGCATCTACCAGTTTAGTTCCAATGGCCCTGAGCGGCCTGATCCGAGCATTAAGGGCGACGAGGTGGTCCTGGATATCCCAGCTTTCGCCGAGGGTTTCTGTCTCAGCCCTCTTTGCCCGAGCTGCTTGAACTTCTCGGACAGCTTTGTCCTTGGAGTGCTCAAAATGCTCTGAAGAAGACAAAAAGGCTGTCGCTGAATTAACATACGGTGGCACGGGGTGTAGGTCGGCGGAAAATAAGGAAAAGGAGAAAGGAAACTTACTATCCATTTGGTGATTAATCCGAGTGAGCTCGGACAACCAACTTTTCGATGAGCCGGAGAGCGATCAGTTCGGTTTCGGCCGAGGTGGCGCGGTTCTCCAGGGTCTTGGCAATTTCTTTCTGCTGTTCGGCGGCCTGGTCTTTGACCTTCATAGCGTCCTCCACAGCAGCTTTGGCTTCATTAGCCCGGTTCAGCTCTTGTTGCAGCCGAGCTATTTCATCTTCGGCTGTCTTCAACTTGGAGGCATAATCTTTGTCGCTCTGCTCCTTTGCTGATAGAAGAGTCCGGTGAGACTTCTTCAGTGTGTTGTGATCCAGCAGGAGGTTCTTGAAGATTTTGGTCCGAGCATTGTTGCACTCCTGAAAAAATAGAGAGATCAGTTCGGCGGAAAGAGATTTGACACGAATATTGAAGATTTACATTTCGAAGAAATCCGAGGTCTTTTTAGCACCCGAGGCCCAATTGAGTCCCGGGGACTCGGCATTGGCCTCGGGGACTCAGCATTGGAGAAATGACAAGTTTTTGAGATTCAAGCCGAGCAATTTTAACTCGGTGGAGTGTCAATTGCTCAACCCGAATCTCGGGGACTGGGAATAGTGTATGTTTGTCATTTGGTTTCAAAGGAAGAAAGAGAGTTGCGTAAAGAAACTTACCGATGCCTTCTTGCTGCAATCAAGGACCGCAGTCTGCATGTTGTAAATGGACTGGAGCACGGCGCTAGGTCCAGCTGGATGCTCAGAGGTCGGATTAGAGGAGACCTCGGCAGTGTCAGCCGAGTTCCAGTCCATGTCGTAATGCTTCTCCGAGCCTAAGCTGTTCCCGCTCTTGGTCCGGAGTTGCCCGACCTCCCAGCTGCTGATGTTCGGCTGGATGGTAGCAGCGAAAAGAGCTCGGGAGGTGGCGACCTGAGAGCTCGAAGGCGCGGTCTTGGTCAAGGTGGACTTCGGCGCAGGGACATGCGGCACCAGTTGGGTGCTCGCAGGGTCCCGGTGGCGGTGGCGGCATCGGAGTTTGCTGTGGCTGTTTGGGGGGCTCACAACTCGAGCTGAATCTTTCTGCTGCTGCTGAAGCTTTTGCTTCTGCAGTTGTTGTTGTTGTTGCTTCTTCTGCTGCTGTTGCTGCTGGTTGCGCGCAGCTTGAGACTTGGGGGAGAGCCGAGGCTCCAGCACGGTCTTAGCCGGAGTCTTGGCGCGATCTGTCTCCGCATCCTTCTGAGGACGCGGAGGAGTCTGATCTCGGCGGGGAGCAGAGTGTCCCAGGCCGGAGTCAGAGCTCGGCGGTGGAAGTTCGGCGGAGGC
This sequence comes from Poa pratensis, assembly GCA_947311845.1. NCBI lineage: Eukaryota > Viridiplantae > Streptophyta > Magnoliopsida > Poales > Poaceae > Poa > Poa pratensis. Next base: position 48,736,865 of record CAMZMU010000052.1, read on the forward strand.
GACACGCACCGGGGAGGAGATGGTCCTCTCCGGGCTGTGGATGTCAACGGACGTTCTGGAGGAGAGGCTCTGGCGGGGCTGCCGAGGTTAACCTCGACCTCGGTTGTCTGAGATTCAACCACTGGAGGCAGTGGTGAATGTATCGAGCTGTGGCTCTGTTTGATCTGCCGAGCCGGGCTAGACGAAAAAGAAAGATTAAGTTAGAGTATAAAAACTTAACCTCGGAACAGCGTGAGAAGTAAAAAGGAGCAAGGTGACTTACGCATCTTCCTCCACGGGGCCTCGTTTCTTGTGCCTCGCCGAGATCTTCTTGGCACGCTTGGCTTTGGGCGCTGCAGTCTCCGAGGTCTTAGAAGCCTCGGCATCCGAGGTACCGGGTCCTGAGCGCTTCCGGGAGGCTGCAGACGCTGGATGAAAGTTCTTATATGTCGGAGGAGCATAGGAAATTGGAATAACATTGACAGGTTCCAGAATTTGGCAATCGTCATCGTCATCATCGGGCCAATCCTGGATGGACGATCGAACTGGTGGGCGGTGCGATGGGCAACCGCGAGTCTTACCCGAGGTGGCCTTGGGAATAGGGAGGTGATCCTCATGTCCGGATCTTCAGCCTCGGCGGCGACCGGAATAGGCAGGTCGGGAGTCCACTCCTTAGAAAAAGGGGGCCATCCTCGATTTCCTGTCGAGTGAACTTCTGCAGAGGTGGCGAAGTAAAACCGAGTTAGCACAAGAATCAATACAATGTCGGGGTGAAAATGAAACCGAGGAATATTATACGCCGGGTAAGGTACACTTACTTGGGCTGGAAGGTGATCTCGGTCATAGGGCTTGACACCCCATTTCCACTTATCGGGCATGGTGGTCTTGGCGATGGCCCGGATGCGCCTCTTCACTTCGGAGTCGCTGAGTTCATGAGTGCTATTCCGGGTGGGGTCATAGCGACCACTCATGTGGCAGATCTTGTGGGCCCGCGCTTGTAGAGGATTAACTCGGCGGGTGATCATGGTGCGCAAAATGTCATCTGCTCCCCAACTTTTCTCCTGGAGTGACATCATGGTTGGTGGATCAATAAAACCTCGGGAGCGTCGGGTGCAGGCTCGTAATCCCAGTTGAGTTGGGCAGTAGGGGCTCCGATGGTGAACTCCGGCAAGTTGATGAGGTCTTCGGTGCCCGGGTTCTTCACATAGAAGAAGGAGCGTTGCCATTTTCGGCAGGAGTCCAGGCCCTGAATCCGAGGAAACTCAGAGAGGCGCCGAGGCGAAATCGAGGCCGCCCCGCAAGCGGTCATCTCCTTGTCCACGACCTTCTTGTTCGGGACACTTTGTTTCTTGAGCTGGAAGTACTTGGCCCATGACTCGATGCTGGCCATAATCCGAGGTAACCCTCAAAAAGTTGCGTAGGCCGAGAGTTGGAGGATGGCATTGGCGGGCAAGTGGTGTGGTTGTAGCCCAAAGGTGTCCAAGAAGTCCCGGAAGAATTTCCCGGCCGGGAGCCCGAAACCACGTTCGAAGTGATCCAGGAAGACGACCCGCTCCCCGGATTCCACCTCGGGTTCGATATCTTCTTTCTTCGGAACCCGGCAGATGAGATTGGCCGGGATCCGCCGTGAATCTCGGAGCCACTTGATGTCGACCTCCGTGACATCGGATCCCTCCCAGCTACCTCGTTCTCCAGGTGCTCCTTCCTCGGCGTGATCCGGGGCAGAAGACATGTGGACGCTTTCCTGCAGAAGAGGGAGGTTCAACCGGGGTAAGTACCTCGGACAATTCAGGATAGCCGGGGTAAATACCTCGGATCATTCGGGACAGCCGGGCTAAAGGATTTAGGCGGGAAACACGTTTCTACCACTGCGAGATACTAGCAAAGATCTACCGATGAGCTAAAAAGGAAAATAAACTCGAGTTCGTCAAGGGGCAAAACTAAGAGGACAGTGCGGTGGATGTATCTAAAATGAATCTAGATGAGATTTAAAGGTACTAAAAGAGCTCGAGAGGGGATCATCTAGTTCATCAAGATCGTAGGGTTCGTCAAGATCCTCGAGTTCATCGAAGGGTGAACACATCCATGGCGAGGGAGGGGAAACGAAGAACTCACCAGTGAAGAACGCGAAGGATCGGCGGTGAGTCGACGGCGCAAGGCGCAGCGCGCGTACTCCGGTGCGATGAGGCGCTCGACGGCGGTGCAAAACGCTGCTGCAGAATGGCGGTGTGGCGGCGCAAGGTGCGGTGCATGTCACCAGCGAGGGCTCGACGGCGGCGCTGGCAGCGGAGAGCACGGAGCAGCGGGTGAATGGGGAAGAGGATGAAGTCCTGCCCTGGGCCCCTATTTATAACCGCGTGCGGTAACTGTGCACTACCGCGCGGTTACCGGGGAGGCGTAGGATCGTGTGCGGGCAGAGGAGCGGTTGCACGGTTTGTGGCCGCACGATCGGCCACATCGTGGGCCACAAGACGGCAACCGCCAGCGCCGGATCTTCTGTGCTGGTCAGTGCGAAAACAGAGGGGTCGTGAGCGGTCAAGTTGGTCAAGCACTTGAGTGCACGTGTGCACTGTTTGGTGGGTCCGGCTGACGAAGGCAGCGTGTGGGCAGGACCTATCTTTCAAAGGTCCGAATTTCGGAGTCTGGGCAGAGATTCTTCGCCACATGCCTCGGAAAATCTTGAGGCAAGATTGTGTTGAGTCAAACATTTCGAAAAGATCGTGTTGCATATCAAACCTCGGATTAGATTATGGTCTGTGGGAGGTACCTCGGCACAGCTATATTTGAGGTCGTTTTAGAGGTGGTGCCTTGTTATTTTTGAACCTGCTACGGCCCTCCATCCGAGGTCGTAGGACCGCACCAGCTTCGGGGACTAATGTCGGGGGGCTACCCCCGGGTAGGGTCAAGGGTTGGCATAAGAGGAGTTTAAAGATGTGCCGAGGTATGGAAGGGGCCGACCTGTTTGGGCCTGGGAGTGTCCGAGCTTCATCTTGACCTGGAGAATATAAAGGCCGACCTGTCTTGGCCTAGAGGGGTCCGAGGTATCCCGTTGGCATGGGCCGAGGTTCATAGTCCGAGCTATGATCAGCTGACCTAACTACCCCGGTGCTGTGATTTGTATTGTGAGTGCAGGAGAAGCTGTCGGAAGGAAGTAAGGTCCGACCTAGTAAAGATCTTAAGTGCAAGACCCGAGGTAAAGAGCCCGACACATCCGTGCCAGGCTAACCAAGGCAAGAAGCCGTAGGTCGGGCAGGAGTCAATGCTCCTGTCACTTCCCGCCTGACACGGGAGCGTCTGCCATAGAGCCTGGCAGAGGCGTGTGCCGGGTTCGGCGGGGCTGCACCTCTCTGACCGCTGACCACGCGAGATCCGGGGAAAAGGCTACGAGGTAGTACGGCGTGGCTACGTCCTGTCTCTGTCAGAGGGGGCATCCTAGCTCTACTATGGTGATGCAGGGGATGGGCATGCCATGTCCTGTCCCTGACAGGAGTACAATGATGACCAAGGCAGAGGCATGGCTACAGTGTTCAGCGAGGGGCATAACGGTAACTCGGCTGGCCTATATAATGGGCTTCAACCCCTCCTGCGCAGAGGGACGGAGAGAGGGAGGCATCCATAAATCGACAGAGAGAAAGGAACCTCGGAATCCCCTGAGACACCTCGGATCCAAGCTTGGAGTTCCTTTTTCCCCCTTGTAGCTTCCTCTTCTACCTCAAGTTCTCACCATTGTATCATCACACAGCTCGAGGAGCAGCTTGTGCTTGTCACTTTGAGCTATACATCGAGTAGGGTAGTGCTGCAGTAGGGGTGTTACCTCCACAAGAGGGCCCCGAAGCAGGGTACATCTTGGTGTGCTTTTGTTGTTCTTGGTTTTGCATGTTCTTGCGGTTTCTTGCGTGTTCTTGCTTGTGCACTCCTTGAGTGCATAAACCCTCCTCGGATTCCCCCAACGACCATTCGGCCCCATCTTAGCCATCCCTATGGCATCTGCCGTGATCCCACCACGACAGCTGCTGCTCCTCCCACTCCTGGTGCCGCTCCTACTGCCGCTTCTGCCGCTGCTCAGAGTCGGAATCCCAGTCCTCCTCCTGCTACTCCTCCTCCTCCGCCCAGATCCCACCAGAAGTGATGTCGTCGTCAGTAGGACCGGCGCCGTGGGAAGGACCGGTGCTGTACGAAGGACCAGCACCGTCAAACGGACTAGCGCCGAACTGCTGGTAGGACATCAAGTTTGGCTCGTTCTGCAGGAGATGCCTCACATACGGGTCGTCCTGGGGGCGTGCGTTGCGACGTGCGATCTGCGCCTCAGCCTGCCGGTGCTCCTTCTCCATGGCCATTTCCACCTCTCTGATCCCCTCCGGTTTGTACTCATCCACACGGTGGCGATCCGCTGGGTAGTTTAGATCCTTATCTTTCTTCTTATCACCATACTCGTGTATGGCGAAATAATCATAGGCGCGCGCCGCCTCCTCCGGTGTATCAAACTGCCCAGCCCAATGCTTCCTCTTGTTGATATAGATCTGACATCCATACACGTACCGACCAAGCTTCTTCCTATAGGACTCCCTCACACCCTTAAACCTGGCCATTCCTTGAAACTAAAACATATTAAAAACAAATTCATTAGAATCAAAAAACTACACAACTATATACTACAAACTACACAATGTGGAAATTACATAATATAAACCAATGAACATAACTAAAATTATTTTTAGCAAAGTCATGCCAAAATTATATTCATGCATGTAGGGACATTGATCAAATATGCAAAAGTATAACTAATACATCTTGATCACATGAATAATTTGGTCCATGTTTATTTAACCCTAATACATCGCGAATACATATATCTCTCCCATGCATGAACCTCTCAAACTAATTTCGACCGGGTCCTGAGCCGCGGGGTGCTGAGCCACGGGCGCTGCACATCCAAAGATAAGGAACCCTCACAGGGTCATAGCTCACGTGATGAGGAACCCTCTGAAGAAACGACCATCCATTGTTGTACCGCCTATCCAACCAATACATGTAGCGACGGACGTGCTCGTCCTCCTCCCTGATACGGCGACGTACCACCTCCTCGGGGGCCGGCTCCCTCTGCACCGAGCATGGCCCATGCGACCGCCACCAAAGAAGATCCGGGTCGACGATGTCACCCGGATCCCTCACCGAGATATGCGTCCCGGAAGGTTGCACCTCCCAGTGCCAGCCCGGTGGAGTCCAGTCGCGGACATCGCCACTCTGGTCCAACAGTGACATCGTCGCCGAGAACAATAAACTAAAAACACAATTTGTAAGTAAATAAGGAACTCTCACAACTAAAATTATCTACAATCTAAGCTACACAACTATATGTCCTATTTTTAGCAAAGTCATGCCAAAATTCATGAAATTTTTTGGCATGACCTTTGCTAAAAAAGGGACATATGGAGTACCTGAATTTGCCAGAACGGAAGTTAATCGACGTTCCGGCTAACTCAAGGGCCTCATGGGTACCTGCAGACATTTCACAAATCATATGTCCTATTTTTAGCAAAGTCATGCCAAAATTCACGAATTTTTTTGTCATGACCTTTGCTAAAAAAAGGGACATATGGAGTACCCGAATTTGCCGGAACGGAAGTTAATCGACGTTCCGGCAAACTCAAGAGTCTCTCGGGGTACCTGCAAACATTTCACAAATCATGTTGGCCGGCATCCCCGGCCAACAACATCACACCAACACATCCACATCTCCGGCCGGCATCTCCGGCCGGCAACAAACACAATATCACACATCCACATCTCACATACACGACAAACACAATATCACCACATCCACATCTCGATTACACACATACACGGCATCACCACATCCACATCTCACCTGAAAGAATTTGAAGGTTCGTCTTCTAAATTTCCTGCAGATGGCAAAATAATGCATTAGTTGGTTAAAAAATGAACTATCAAAATGCTCACGAAACCTAGAAAATTTTGACCTATCATACAAAGTAGAAATGGCAGAACATACAAAGTAGAAGAAATGAACTATCAAAATGCTCACGCAACTACAATCTACATCTTTTGACCTAAAATAACTAAAATGGCAGAACTAATATAACCCTATTTTGACCTTAAAAAAACCTACAATTATCTATCTAATAACATCAAAATCAAGCATTTTAACCAACTTGAACCTACTGTAGTTAATTTAGAATCACACTGGCCATTAAATCAAACATGGGGAGTGCTCAAAATCATGCATTTTTGCAACTAGAACATTTGCACAAACACCTTGCATGCATGCATCAATGGTGGAGGCCAAACTAGCTAGAGGCGTCGGTGGAGGAGGAAGCAAGCAGAGGGCGAGGCTAGATGGGCAAGGAGGGAGAGGAGGGAGAGAGGAGGGCACCTTGGGATGGCGGCGTGTGCGTCGGGGCGGCCCGGCTGAAGTGTTCGCGGGGAGGCGGAGGTCGGGCGGCGCTCGGGGAGAGGACGCGCTTGGGCCGGGGAGGGGACACGGGGAAGCTCGGTGGTCGGCAGCGGTGGTTGAGCGGCCGGAGCAGGGCGAGGGGGAGGGCAGCCGGAAACGGCGATGGCGTGGTCGCGCGCGGTTGCTCTGTGTGTGTTGGGAAAATTTGGGGGAGAAGAGAGGCGCGGGGGCGGGGCCCGCATGTTAGTGGGTGGGAAATATTTCTGGGGCGCATCCCGGCCTGGGTGCGCCACAGAAATGAGACATTCTGTGGCGCATCCTCTGGAGGATGCGCCACATAATTAGTTGGCCTGACAGTTTAAAAACATGTGGTGCTGTTCTATGACAACAACACACACATACTCTAGTGGTTTGCTTCAGAACCTTGGTACATGGAAAGCCAGGTTCGAATCTTGGCTGTCCCACATTTTTTTTCTTAAAAAAAAATCTTTTTGGTTAAATTTAAATGAAGAACACAAACACATTTGTTATTCTTAAAAAAAAATTGGTTATATTTAAAGAAAGAACATACACACATTTCTGAAGCGTCACATTAAGGGGTTCTGTGGCGCATGGGACTGGATGCGCCACAGAAACATCCATTTTTGTGGCGCACCGAGGTCCATGCGCCACAGAAAGATCATGTTTCTGTGGCGCATGTACTAGGATGCTCCACAGATATGAATATTTCGGTGGCGCATCTACTCCCATGCGGCACAGAAATAGGTGGTGGGCCTCGAATTCAAACGTGGGTGGTGGGGCCCACTCTATTTCTGTGGCGCATGATACTGCATGTGCCACAGAAATGCCATATTCAGTGGCGCACCACTAGGGATGCACCACTGATAAATTTCTGTGGTGCACCGCAAAAAGGTGCGCCACAGAAAGGGGATCCACCTATAGCTAGTTTCCTAGTAGTGCTTCAACAATTTTAGTAGAGTTTGTAGTACGATACAAGCTTTAAAGACAACAATCCACTAATGATTTTAACTTAACTAACCAGCAAGCTTTACCATCTATTACTTAATAACTCAAAACGTTTGCAAAGAATCAGGTTATCAAAGTTCAGTGATCTACAAGATTATGCAGGTTTTTCATTATACCATTACCACATGCAACATTTTCTGAACCAACACATCAACCAAGCAACTCTCCAAACAAATATAAGTGAAGCAAGAGAGTACTTTCTACAAAAGAACTAATAGCTCTAAATAAGAGATACATGAAAACCAAGAGCTAGAAGCTAAACAGTACAAAAATTGAATACTCAACAGATATAAGTGAAGAACAAGAGTATTCCAAGAAAAAGCGGAGCGTGTCTCTCTCCCAAACAAGATAGCTAGGATTCGACATTGATATGATCAGAAAATAAAAATAACATACTGAAAATAAAAGCACACAGACGCTCCAAGAACAGCACATATGATGTGAAAGAATAAAAATATAGTTTCACTAGAGATGACCTGATAATTTTGACGATGAAGAAGGGGATGCCTTGGACATCCCCAAGTTTTGACGCTTGAGTCTTCTTGAAATATGCTGGGGAGATCCATGGGAGCCTCCCCAAGCTTAAGCTCTTCACTCTTCTTCATCCTATTATATCACTCTTCCCTCTTGACCCTTGAAAACTTCCGCCACACCAAACTCAACGTAATTCTCATTAGAGGGTTAGTACTCAAAAACTTTAATCCACTTTGGTTCTGTGGTGACACATTGCAAGAACTCAATAAAACATTAGCTACAACCCTCCATGTCTAGAGAGCCTTGCTTAAAGTCCACAAGAGACAATGCAAAAAACAGAGACAGAATCTGTCAAAACAGAACAGCCAGTAAAGATGAATTTTTTAGAGGCACTTACGGGACCCATATCGAACAACGTTGAACTAACGAAAGATGCATACATATATCAGGATTAGGCACAAAAAGTTTCAGATTTAATTCACTTTCTGGTGATTTTAGAGAATTAATACGGTGAGCAGCAGAAATCTGTTCCTGCGCAGGAATCAAAATCTAGCATCATCTTATCATTAGAGACTACTCTTGGCACAACAATGCGAAAAAGTAAAGATACAAATGTGTTGCTACAGAAGTAAACAAAAGCACCTTGACTCAATAAAAGAAAAATTGCAGAAAAATAAAATGTGTTGCCTTCCATAAGCGCTTTTCTTTAATGCCTTTTAGCTAGGCTTGATAGTTTTAATGATGCTCACATAAAAATAGAAAATGAAGCAAAAGGAGCATCAAGCAGAAAATTCGAAACGCATTTAAGTCTAACCCACTTCCTATGCATAGGAATCTTGTATACAAATAAATTCATAAAGAACAAAGTGACAAACATAGGAAGATAAAACAAGAGCAACTTCAGAACTTTCAGCATGAGAGGTGTTTTAGTAACATGACAATTTATAAAACCATATTTACCTCTCTCATAATAATTTTTAGTAGCATCATGAACAAACTCAACAATATAACTATCACATAAAGCATGCTTTTCATGATCTACAAACACAGAATTTTTATCAAGCTCTAAGATAGTGGGATCGAAATTTTCAAACCCACTTTTAACAATTTTATAACAAGATGATTAATCATTCTCAAGAGGTATGGGACTCCATCTAGATAAAGTCAAGACCTCTCCAATCCCATTTTCAATAGTAGAATACATAATATTATCAAGCAATATAGGACCATCATCTAGAGATTTATCATAAACATTTTCTAAACAAACTTTCTCATTACCATGCATTTCGAAATTAGGCACAAATAAAGGATTATCATAAGATTTATCAAAATAGCATGGATTATCATAAATAATAGTAGCATAATTATTCTCACAAGTTTTACTCATAGGGAATATTTCAAGAGAATCCACAGGAACATAACATTCATCCTCCTTTGGCAAGCATGGAGGGTGATCAAATAATGTAAGAGTTAAAGAGTTACTCTCATTAGAAGGTAGGCATGGGTGGCTAATCCATTCTTCCTCCTTTTGTTCATCACTCTCCTCCTTTTTTTCATTTAATGAGCTTTCAGCTTCAGCAGTATCTTCTTCTATAGGTTCCTGCAAATTGTGAGTACATTCTTGTGCATTAATGAGTCTCTCTTTATAATCAATGATATAACAATTATTTTTGAAATTTTCTAGGCAATAATCAAGAATAAAAGAGACCGTATCTTTAAGTTTATTACAAGCAACACATGTTTCATAATTTTTAGCCATGAGGGAATCTATCTCAGAAGCTGCCACCAATGTAACAAATTGTTCAACATGTTCAACTCCCAGATAAGCATAGTTATAACAATGATAGTTTGTAATTAAAGGTTCTTTACTAAAACGACATTGGAATTTAAAATGTTTGTTATGTTGTTCAGAGCAACAATTTAATTCATGGCGTTCAAGCAAAATTTTAACAATTTGATTCAACTTTTTTAACATGCCTCTCTTGATTTTACCCTCTCTTGATTCTCTATACTTTATATATAATTCTTTAACTTCCATAAACATAGAGGTTCTAGCATGTTCTTCCATAGCAAAAGTTTTTTTAGATTTTTTGCTTTTTAATTTTTTATGGATTTTAGTGTATATAAGAAAAATAAAACTAAACAAAAATAAACTAAACAAAACACAACTAAACAGAAATAAACTAAGCAAAATAAAACTAGACAAAACAAAATAAAATAAAAAAACAGAGAGAGAGGTGGAGTGTACTCCCCAGGTGAACTTATGAGTAGAGCTATGCTCCCGGGCAACGGCGCCAGAAAATAGTCTTGATGACCCACAAGTATAGGGGATCGCAACTATTTTCGAGGGAAGTAAAACCCAAATTTATTGTTTCGACACAAGGGGAGACAAAGAATACTTATAAGTCTTAGCAGCGGAGTTGTCAATTCCACCACACCTGAGAAAGCACTAGTAACAAATGTGATGTGAAAGCAGCAGTAATATGAGAGCAACAGTAGCAATAACACAGAAGCAATGGCACCTGAAAATAATTGCTTGCGTGGAGTTGACGGGAAAGCAATGATGATTACAGATGGTCCGGGGTTCCCAACTATCTACTATAGTGGTAACTCTCCAAACAAATAACATGTGTTGGGTGAACAAATCACAGTTGGGCAACTGATAAAATTGTGAGGGCATGACAATGCATATTATGATAAGATAAAATTTACTGTAGTATTTAATTGGGCATTACGACAAAATACATAGACCGTTATCCAACCGCATCTATGACTAATAATCCACCTTCAGGTTGACTTCCGTGCTCCCCGTTGGTATTAACTTGCAAGCAACGGATAATCGCATTAAGCAATGTGCGTAAAGTAAACAACACAAATGACCGTAGACATAGCATTGTTATTTTATCCTTTGTGGCAACAGCATATCCACAACCTTAGGCGTTGTTGTCACTTGCCCAGATTACAGGAGACTGAACCCACTATCTAGCATAAATACTCCCTCTTGGATATACATGCAACTACTTGATCAAGGTAACCACAAGTACCGGAGAGCATGCAAGATCTTAAATAACCACTGATCATAATTCCACAATTTATCGGATCCCAACAAACACAACACCGATTACATCATATGAATCTCAATCATGTACGGCAGCTCATGAGACTATTGTATTGAACAACATGGGAGAGAGAGTACCAACTAGCTACAGCCAAGAACCCGTAGTCCATGGGGGAACTACTCACGGAGCATGATGGAGGCGGTGGCGTCGATGGAGAAGGCTCCGAGGGTCAATCCCCGTCCCGGCAGGGTGCCGGAACAGGACCTTCTGACCCCCGAAACTTGGTTTTGATGGCGGCGGAGCTCTGGAACTTTTCGTGAAGTATGACTCTTCTTTTCAGGGTTTTCCAGTCGGGGGGAATAAATAGGCGAAAGGGCGGCGGCTGGAGACCCCCGAGGGGCCCACACGCACCCTAGGCGCGGGTCCACCCCTGGCCGTGCCCAGCCCACGTGTGGGGCCCTCGTGGCTCTGCTGCGTCTCTCCTTTGGACTCCGGGGACTTGTCGATGAAATAGGACCTCCGTAAATTTTCGTCCAATTCTGAGAATATTTCCAGACTAGCTTTTTTGGAATACAAAAACAGCAGAAAACAGGAACTGGCACTGTGGCATGTTGTTAATAAGTTAGTCCCAAAAAATGTATAAAAATGATATAAACTGTATATAAAACATGTAACAATTGGCATAATATCAACATGGAACATCAAAAATTATAGATACGTTTGAGACGTATCACCTGCCAACGGCAGTCCAAGCAAGAAAGATACATCCTGCAGAGTAGGAGCCATCTCACCCCAACGAAAGTGGAACATGTGGGTCTCGGGCCTCCATCTGTCCACTAAGCAAGTGAGCAAATAGTTGTGTATCGTCATGCGTGGAGATTCACGAGTGGCCTCAACTAGACGCGCGAAAGGTAAAAGCCCAGCCCACTTCAACCTGCATATCCAATAAACAAATATAAATGCGTAATCATATATATCGCATGGACAAATAAATTCAACAAGTAATCGTATAAATGCGTACCTCTCTACCCAGCCAGGGTGTATCTGCCAGTATTCCCTCGGTCCGCGAGTGACGAGGGTCTCGAGGCTACGTTCCTGCAATACCTTAGCTCGATGGTTATTATCCACGTCCGGATTAATCAAGTATACTTGTTCCATTTCTGCTATACAAATTATGAACTTAGTATAAATTTAACACATTAATGCACACACAAATCAAGTATAGTTGTTCCATTTCTGCAATACAAATTATAAACTTAGTAGATAAAAACATAGTCTAAATTTAAAACATTGTTCCAAATTTATTACAGATAAAAACATAGCCTAAATTTAAAACATTGTTCCAAATTTATTACAGATAAAAACATAGTCTAAATTTAAAACATTGATACACACATCTCCTAGTTTCTTCCTCTCCCTCTTGGTCCTCGGCTGCCTCGGCCACGTGGAGCAGCTGGCGCAGTCCCGAATCTTGTACAATCAGTGTTCCTGTGACCAAAATCATTGCACAGAAAACATTGCACTGTCGGGCCTCCGGATTCAGATTCATCCATATCATTTCTGATACTCTTGCACTTTCGTCGACCTCTACCAGTACGCAGTAGCCTTGGGTTGGGGATGTACTACCTTTCAGCAGGGTCAACCATGTTGAAATTACCCATAGCTCGAAATCCTACCATCTCACCAGTCCATGTATTAAGAACATACTCTTTCAAAAAATATGGGGACACGAACGAGATTGCTGCCACAAGCAGCCAGTACATGGGAGCAGGGCAGATGAAGCAATTTTGGTTTGTTGCATGTGCACTCACATGTTGGCCGGGCTTCATTTCCAATTCTCACCTCATGCGTTCTGATCTGATTTCCACAACCAAACTTGTCATACGGTAAGCGCACCTCAAACCTCCTTTCTTGATTTCTTCTGGCCTGCACAGCGTGATTTCAAGCTTTTGCCATCTTCTTATCCATGTACTCCATAATCTTTTCACAATAAGGTGTGTTTGGGTTGTTCACGATATGTAAATGGGCTTTCTGGCGTCTATCTCTGAAATACTTCAATGTGCCCCGAAAAATACCCTCCACAATGGCTGTAAGTGGCAAGGCCCTATTTCCTCTCAGAACAAAGTTATATGTTTCAGCGAGGTTGGTAGTCATGACACCGTACCTAGCTCCAAAATTGTCGGGCAGCAAAGACCACCTCTCAAGAGGCTCGTGCTCTATCCACTGCTGAAAGTTTTTAATCAGTCTCCCAGTCTTTCTCCTAACCCAGGCGGATCAAATCCTGGCAAGTCACAAAGCCCAACTGGTACATCATCCGCTGGTGGAAGTTATGTTGCTAGCTATTGCGCTACAAGTTGTACATGTGCTGCTACTGCTACATTTCGTGCAGCTTTCCTCTGCCCAACATGACTGTTAGTGAACTCATCAAGCTTACCACGTATAAAAGTGTACTTCCACAACTGGTTCTGCTTGCAAAGTTTTTTGAATGGATTCATCAAATCCTTATTTCGGAATTGTGAGAAAAAATTGGCTCCCAGATGTCGCATGCACCAACGACTCTGCAGGTCTAGCCATGACGCTTGTTCCTCAGCCGCAGGGTTTGTGAGTGTCTTGATGGCGTTCAGTATACCAGCATGCCGATCATGAAGGATGCACACATTCGGCTTATCTTGCACTACTGCTATTTTAAGCTGCCTGAAAAACCACGTCCAACTTTCAGTGTTCTCACTCTCCACAAAAGCAAATGCGAGTGGCACGATCTGATTGTTGCCATCCTGACCAATGGCTGTCAGGATCTATCCCCTATACTTTCCAGTAAGAAAAGTTCCATCAACAAAGATCACTGGTCGACAATGACTGAAAGCTTCGATGCATACACTGAAAGAGAAGAACACACGATGCAACACCTTGACGGTTGGAAACTCTGGCATCCTGAAGTGTTTGATGTCTACATAGGTGTCTGGATTACGGGCCTGCAATGTGTGGAGGAGCCGAACAACTGAGTCATACGAGTCCAGGAACGAACCAAATCTGATCTCATGTGCCCTCTGCTTAGCCCTCCAAGCTTTCCCATAAAAAAATTTGTACTTAAACCTCGTAAACACCTTATGCTCAATAGTCTTCACTTCCATCGCTTTGGCCTGTACTATCTTTGAGTAAAGCAGCCGAGCGATAAGTGTCGACAAAATGTTACAATGGTCTTGAGGGATACAGTCAATTTTACATGTCTGTTGTACTACATCGCTCACTTTCCAGTTTACGCCGAATTGAGGGTGGTAGCCATGCACCCTTCCAGGACAGTCTGTAACCTTACATTCCATTGTCAGATATTTTTACTTGACACCTTGGTTCTGAATACCCTCCAAGTTAACATTGCCCACTTAATGATTGCGTCTTGCAAATGTTGCTTGTCGGAATATAGAGCACCCACGGCAATCTGGTTCTGGTGGTACTGCCAGGCTGAATCATGACCATCGTCCACAGACATTTCCGAAGAGAAGTCATGACTCCATGACGCAGGATTAGGCACCGCCTGTTCGTCATCCGACTCGTCGGAATCATTGGCATAACCACTATCACCATATGTATCTTCCTCTTCCATCTGGGTCTACGTATGCCCAGATTCCTCGTCTGCATCTGCCTCAACACCGTCGTCATCTTCTAATTCGGCATGGCTATTCTGCCCTGAATCATAACCACCTCCTCCAACATCTTCCCGACTATCATCATGTCCAGATAAATACGACAGGTATCAGTAAGGCGATAGGGGTTGTTCCTCTGCTTTCGCAACCTTGCAGCCAGGGCACCAACTGAGAGGTCCGATCTATCGGCCTCAAATAGAAAAACACCGGTGACCTTGACTTCGTCCACAATGCATGCACACCGACGGTGTCTGTTTCAGGATTAAGCCCTAAACATTCTCAGGATTGTCCCATTCCCGATCAGGTACTTAGGCCTACAGTTGGCGCTACGGCCGCTAACGAGAACCGAGTGGCAGCCAATGCTCGACGCCACTGTCAACATTGTCCCGGCCTGGCAGAGAGGCTTGATTGCGCGGCCAGGTCATTTGACGCTGGTCAAATCCGTCATCGCAGCTAGGCTAATCCATCATCTTCTGGTTGCGGAAGCCCCAGTTTGGCTACTAGAGGAGATCGAGAGGAGCATGAAGGGATTCTTCAGGGCGGCGAAGGAGAGAGCCCACGGCGGACAGTGCCTAGTGGCGTGGTCCAAGATCTGTAAGCCGCTCGATTTGGGAGGACTGGGTGTGAAGGACCCGCGGATGCACGGATTGGCGCTGCGGGTGCGTTGGGAGTGGCCGAAGAGAACTGATCCAACCAGGCCGTGGCAAGGGCTGCCAATGGCGCAAAACTCGGATGCCCGCGCGGTGTTCGACAACCTGGTTCGAATTTCAGTAGGAGATGGTGCGCTAGTCCTCTTCTGGCACGATCGATGGATACAGGGCAGCACGGCGGGGGAGATTGCACCAACACTGACGAGTATGGTGCCCACCCGCACGCGCAATCACAGAACAGTCAAGCAAGCCTTGACGAATCTGAAGTGGCTCTCGGATGCGGCGGGGGAAATCCTCGAGGAGGCGGCTGGAGAATGCGTCAGGCTGTGGCTCGCAGTATCAGGGGTACAGAGAAACAACGAGGGGATCGACAAATTTAGCTGGCCGTGGACATCTTCAGGCATGTTCTCGGTCAGATCGACCTACGCGGCACTGATGCAAGGCGGAATTGGTTTCTGAATGGCGGAGCCAATTTGGAGAAGCTGGGCAACCCCGAAGAGCAAGATCTTTACCTGGTTAGCACTCCAGCACCGGATCTGGACCTCGGACCGGCAGTTCAGGCACGGATTGCAGGCAGCCACCTCGCCTTGCTTCACATGTCTGCAAGACGAGGACACGGCAGAGCACATCGAGGTGCAGTGTGTTTTCGCCAGGGAAGTCTGGCACCGCTGCTTGCTCAGGGGCGGGGTGCACGCTACTGCACCAACCCGGAGCGATACCCCGGAGGATTGGTGGATGGAGCAGCGAAAGGGGCAGGGCGACAGGAAGAAGAAGAAGCTCTGGGACACGCTTGTCTGCACAGGGGCGTGGTACTTGTGGAAGCAACGCAATGCTCGTGCGTTCAATAACGCGCAGCAGCAGTTTGGACCGGCGAGAGTGGCCGACCTGATTCTGGATGAGGTTGGGCTGCTAGGTGCGGCTAGACGGACCAGAGTTGGAGGCCCAAACCATGATGTGAGAGAGTAGTCTGGTTTTTCTCTTCGATGTATTTGGAGTTTTTCTTTTACCCTCTGTCCGCTTTGTACGCAAAGTAGACATGGTATGTAACAACTTTCTGCCTTCTATACAAATAAGGTATGCAGTCGCGTACTCTCTAAAAAAAAGCCCTAAACATTCTGCCAACCAATCTTTCAGCTGACTTATGGACCATGTTTGTGGGGAGTTCAGTTGCAACTCTGACCATCGAAACTGACCCAAATAAGCTCCCAACTCAGTAATTTGAACAGTACCAGGACCGTAGTAAAATAGACATTTCACTAAATTACTCATCTTGGCAACCTAAAAATATGACACCAAATAATCATTACAACCCGAACAACTACATACTTTTTTATTACTACCGCAAAAAAATACCCAGTTATTTATACCGGATACTTAGCAATATCAACATCGCATGATAAACTTAACAATTATGTAAACCTAATTAATCTAAACCCTAATTAGCCAAAAATCGCATACCCTTGAAGCGTGCCTTGATTCAATGGAGTAGCACCACCACTACCACCACGGCCGGAGCAGCAGAAGCACCACCACCGCGTCTTCCGCGACCTACACCAACCTCCACCGCATCTCCACCATTGCTCCAAAAAAGCACCACAAAATCACCCCCACAACCTAACCCATCTGTAGATCGGAGTTGCCCTAACTCTCTAACACCTCTAGCCCTAAGATTTTCTGGCTGGATGGAGAAATCACCGGGAGAGGGAAGAAATCGCAAGAGCTTCTTTTCTTTTCGGTTGGAAGAAGAAAGAGAGAGAGAGAGGCGACGAGGAAGAAGAAACCCCTCGGTTGGCTTATCCAGTGACTAATCGGCCTTGGCCTGGCCGATAAGCTCGTCGGCTTCGATGTGGCCGATTAGGGGCCACGCGTGAGCCGATAGGGCTGTCGGCCGCAAGCCTAGCCTACCACGAGACCTGCTCGGCTTAGCCCAGGCCGAGGCCGCATTATTTCTGGAATTCTTTCGATTTGCATAATATTAATCAAAATTGATAAAAAATATTATTAAAAAAATTAGCACGTAAAACCCACATAGTAGGGAATTAGATTCACTTTCACATAGGAGTACCTTCATATAGGTTGGGCATTACTGTAACTGGAGGGATGCAAACATTTCCGGACCGTACTAGTGGTCATTAAGTCTCCTCAAAATTTTGTTCCGTGGATTTTTTTTCTCCCATTAACATCCAGCAACATGGCATTCTTTGAAGCTTTTAAAGCTCCCAATTAATTTATTGTGTCCAAGTTCACTAGTAGGAAAATACCTACCGCTGGCGGACAGAAAATGGCTACCGCTGGCGGGCAAGCGCCCGCCAGCGATGACTACGCCAGTGGTAATATATACCGCTGACGGGCGGGGTGTCCGCCAGCTGTAAGGGTGGTTACCGCTGGCGTGCATCTTATTTGCACGCCAGTAGTAGTTTGAGCTATCGTTGTCGTACGTGGTATGTCCGCCCGCCAGTGGTAAATATAGACGAGTTTAAAAAGAAATTGCTGGTGACGTGCATTCCATCATGCACGCCCACTAATACTGATTTGGGGATTAAAAATAATATAAACAGATAATGTATTTGGCCAAACATGGATTATATCTATTATCCTGGAATATATCAATATTTTCTTTGACATATGCCAAAATCTCATGTACAAAGAAAAATAGTAAAAAATTCTGGTGATGTCTTCATCGTTGCGACAACCCCTTGTCGATGTCGTTGTCGCTGCCACAGTCCCATGTCGATGTCGTTGTCGCCGCCACCACAATCCTATGTCGATGTTATCGCTGCCACAACCCCTGCATTTTGTACACACGCAAAGAAGATGTTCATGTATAGAATAACATCAAGCTACCAATATCAGCTTGGAAATACATAGTTACAAATAAACAAGTATCCAGCGTGAGTAACTGGGTCTGCAAGCTCAAGTTGTACATAATACCAAAAGATTAGAAGGAATTCTATTTTGGTGTGAACAAAAACCAACAAGTTGATGGACTAGCCAAGCATCAAAATGCTATACCATGCATTTTCTGACATTAAGATGTTTCTATACTTGCAGGATGATGATTCCATAATTCCCTAGAATGTACTTACTCGGTAACAAATCGACCTAGCTTCTGAATGGACTATATGCATCATATTTTCAAGTTAACATGTCTCTAAAACAGTTCAAGCTAAATCAGTTCCAAAATTAACATGTACTAGCTTCTGAATGTATTGTTTACAAGTGTTTACTGAATTTTTACAAGTTTTATCTACAGAACATGTCATCGAGCGAACTAATGTTCCTTTTATCTAGGATACAGAGAAAGTAATACATGATTGATGCCCACAAGTATAGGGGATCGTTGAAATCTTCGTTGGGAACTATTACCCAAATTTATAGTTCGACACAAGGGGAACACAAGAATACCAATAAGACTTTGACAATTGAGGCGTCACTCTCAACCACACCTGTATATCAATAAACTTGCAGCAGTGATAGTGATGGCAGCAGGATGATTCAAGTAAGCAGAATAAACCAGCAGTAGTAAACGAGGGTTTCCCAGTTTTCACCGGAAAAGTGAAAGTGTAACTCAGAGATTTAAAAACGTAGGCATGAGGAGATAGCGGGGTGTTCCATGAATAAGATTGATCATCTAATCAGAAACAATAACAATGGGACTTATCTCTAACTCCGATATATGTAGGTATGTGTTTCGTAAATAGTTGTGCGTACTAACCAAGAGAATTTGCACAACATCTATTGTCCTACCTGCCCATTTCACCGGGGCCAACTTGGAACTAGAGGTAATTAAGGTCTACCCTTTCGAATAGCCCGGAACAACGCATTAACACTTCATGAACACATAGAATCCTCAAACTAAAACATCTCCCCCTTGTTTTCCCTATATGTCACTTTTAGGGTTCGCAGGTTCGACATAAGGTTCGACATAATAGCAGGTAATACACTTTGCAGATAAATATCAAACTCAATTATATGATGGGGCAAAATAAGTTCAGTACTGAAATCATGCCACTCGGGCCCTAGTAGCAAGCATTAAACATAGCATAAGTGTATCAACACAATACAAAATATCCTCAAGATAAACCCCTAAGATCTCGGACAACGGGTATCATTACATGATCAATCTCATCCAATCCCCATCCACCTCATATGCCTACAGCGGACTACTCACACATGGCGATGGTGAAGGAGCTCATGGTCGATGAAGATGAAGGCGGCGAAGATGGCGGTGAAGACGGCCTCCGGATCCCTCCTTCGGGGGAGGAATCCTGGATCAATCTGTCTCTGAAAACGAATATTGTGGTAGTGGCGGCGCTCTGTTTCGCGAAAGCCCTCCGCTCTTAGGTCAGCCACTTTTTCATATATATGAGGGTGTACGCGAAAGCCGAAGGAGAGGCGGTGCTCGAGGCTCCAGATAGGTGGGCCCACGCGGCCAAGGAATCTTGCCGCGTGGGCCCACTCTTTTGGGCCTCGAGTGCTTCCTCGTGTCCATCTTTTGCACAATGCCCTTCTTTTCCATAAAAACTGACGTGGTATTTTTCTCCGATTTAATTTCCTGCAAAAACAGCCAGAAAAGAGACTTTGCTAAAAACAGCGTCAGATTCAGCAGTTTTATTCAAATATGGGAAGATTCCGGAGCAAATTATGAAGCAAAGTGCTTGGAAAAGTAGATGCATTTTAGGTGCATCAGCTCCCCCAAGCTTAGCTCGTTGTTTGTTGACGAGGGGTAGACTCATCAAGACCCATGGTTAAGGTCCCTTGGTTGTGAATATGGGAGAGAACGTGGTAGAGCTGGTAGTATCGTCGGCTGACAAGCAGGGCAAAGATTTTACCCAGGTTCAGGGCCCTCGTGTGGAGGTAACACCCCTACGTCCTGCCTGTCTGTTATTGATTTGCGAATATGGTGGTTACAAAGGGATCCCGACGAGATGTCAATCTCGCAAGGGTTTGGTGGCTCTGGTGTTTCGTAGTCTGGTTCGATGGCCCTCCCAGCCTTTAAATATTAGGCTGGGTGTCGGGTGTTTGTAACCGACTCGAATTACATGTAAAGAAAGTCTAAACCGACTATGGCTTCGTCAACTTGGAGGATACTCCATCTTCTCGGGCCTTCCTTCATGGGCCTTTCGTAGGCTCTTGATAATTGGGCGTAGCCGATACGTGCACCAGGTACCCTCATGGTAGGGTACCCGATAGTCATACCCATGTCAGTAGCCCCCGAGTACTTGTCTGATTCGAAGAGTCGGGCATGGACTCATTCGACATGTGCACGTTATATTCTTTGCATCTGTGTTTGTAATTGGCATTCCTGTATGAAATAGCACACGTTGACCATGTCGAGTGTGTCATCGACTATGGCTTTTTGCTTATGATAATCAAGGGATAATAGCTTAGCAGGCCTGGCACACACGACGGATCGGGGCCAGTTAACTACCATTCGGGCAAAACCATACTCGCTTTCAATCAAACTCGAGTCCCTGGACTCGAATCTGGAACAGACTGGACATATTCGAATCAGGCCGTTGAGGTCTTACTGAATCGAACTGCAGTATAATTTTGAATTTACCCAATGCGTCCGTCGGGATTTTCATCATGTCTGCTGACACGGAAAGTTTAAGGATAACGCTGCTGGAGCGGTCCCTAGCCCAGCTCGACTGATCGGCGGGTCTTACCTTTGCACTATGCATGCAGCATCCGAGAATCGTCAGATACAACTCAGGAATATTTTGAGTATGACTTTGCTTATGAACTAAGTCGAGTAATATGTCGACTGATACTTTACCATAATTCTATCGGGTGCGCGACAGCGCTCCCGATGGGAGTAGCCCCCGAGATTGTGCTTTATTGCTTGCAATGGAGGATAATCTCAAAATCTTTTTTATCCTGCACACATTAGTCAAAGAAATTTTTGATACGCTCTAGATGGGAGTTTTATGCAGCAGTCGAATATCCATCGACTGGCATCTCTTGTCTATGCTGTAAGACCAATCAAAATTCTTGTGTGATATCAATCGAAGAAAACAGTGAGTGACCTTTATGCCAGTTGTGCAAGATGAGGTAACGTCAGCAATGACGCATTTTGCGACTGCCATCTCTGACAAGCGGTGGCGTGCCTGGTAAGACTGATGGGACACGGCCCTGCTTTGTGGGCCCATTACGCAGAGCTGACCAAGGACAGCACCGCTTGGACTTGACTTGACCATTCTGGCACGATTTTCATGGGGCGTGATGATGGTTCCTGGATTCCCGTGCGTAGTGGGCGGAGTGGCCGGCGACGGTTGCTCTCCGTGGCCGCCACGTGTATGGTTAGATCGCGTGCGGAGCGTATGCTTATGATTCAACGGTTGCGATGCTTTTGTGACCTATAGTAAATAGGGAGGACGGCGCTTGCAGAGTTTTTACTTGCCATTTGCTCCCTGCGCCGCCCCTGTTCCCTCATCTTCTTCCTTGCGCTACGCCTCCATTGCGTTTGCGCCCAAGTTCTTTGCGCTCCGCCACTCCACGCTAGGAATGGCAAAGGGTGGAGGTTCCAAGCGCGGTATTGCTGCTGCGACTGACGCGACTAAGGGCAAGAAGAGCGTGGCAAGCGCGCCTACGACCACCGCCGCCCTGAAGAAGAGCAGCGGGGATTGGGCGAAGTCCACCATCAAGGACGCCCATTTGATCAAGCTCCGCGAGCAGGGCCTGCTGCCTCCCGCAGACCAACTTTCTGTTCATGCGCC
The DNA here is from genome assembly GCA_947311845.1 of Poa pratensis. Taxonomy (NCBI): domain Eukaryota; kingdom Viridiplantae; phylum Streptophyta; class Magnoliopsida; order Poales; family Poaceae; genus Poa; species Poa pratensis. The sequence goes on from CAMZMU010000052.1 coordinate 48,758,828, forward strand.
ATCATCGAAGGAGGTACTCCCTGAATCACGCGCCAACGAGCGCGTCTGCTTTGCGGAGTTTCTGCCTAGGGGTTTCTCGCTTCCCCTCCATGATTTTGTGCGAGGTTTGCTTTTTGCCTATGGGGTGCAGATCCATGATCTCACCCCGAACGGTATTATGCACATTGCGTGTTTCATCACACTGTGCGAGTGTTTCCTAGGAGTGGCCCCCAGCTGGGCGTTGTGGAAGGCCATTTTCATGGTGCGACCGAACAGGGGAGGCGGCCGCACCTACCCTGTGGGCGGCTGCGGGATTCAGGTCCACAACGACACTCGATACTTTCGCCTGAAGACTGTCGACTCCGCTCAAGGCTGGACGAAAGGATGGTTTTATGCGAGTGTCAAGCAGGACGCAGCCGCCCCTTTCTCGACTGCTGCCTTTGCAAGGACCAAGGCCTGGGACCACCAACTTTCGAATGAAGAACTGGCGGAAGCTGGGCCTCTTCTGTCCCAGATCGGAGGCCTTCTGGACAAGGTGATGGGTGTGCATCTAATTGCCACCTTTGTGAAGAGGCGGGTGTGGCCGATCCGTGCCTGAGCGCACCCCATGTGGCAGTATGAGTGCATGAATGATCCCACTCGGATGAGCCCGGAGGAGCTGTCAAGGAATGAGCTGTTGGCGCATGTGCGATCCATCACCAACCTGACGGCAGCCGACCCGTGCAACGTCGACTGCCCCGTCGCTCCATATGGGACGGAGAATCCTTTGCTTGAGGTATGTGTACTTTATGATATATTTGTATTTAAGAGTTGCCACTCGTATGATTTGCGGTCGTTAACTTGGTAGTTGTGATATGCAGGGTCACTCGTCTGCTGCCTCCCTTCCTCCTTTGCCAGAGAATGGTGCAACTGAAGAAACTCAGGTGCAAGAAGCGGAGGCCAAGGGGGATCACTCGCCAATCCCCTCCGCCACCACTTCGCATGTGGAGGAGGTCGAAGAGGAAGCAGCAGAAGAGGTGCAGACTGAAGAAATGGTCACCTCTGACCACGAGATCGATGCTGCGCCTCCAAAGCGTCGTCGACTGGTCAAGAAGGTATCTTCTGCTGTGAGTTCACCCGCGAAGGAGCAGGTCTTGGAGGATGACGAGGAATCAGGCTCACCACCTGTTCCCAAGGCCGCTCCTTTGCGTGTATGCTCGACGAGCTCGACTCCTCCTCCTCGTTCGAGTGGTGCCCCTACTTTTGGAGGCCTGAATTTTGAAGACCTCGACTACGATGAAGAGGAGGAGCACAGGTTTGTGTCTTTGCTTATGATATGAAATTTTTCTACTGTTGCATACTTGTGCTCATTGTCTTTTCCTTTGTGCCATTTGCAGTGCTGAGACGGAGTGTCCCACGACTCCGCCAGCCGAAAAGGTTCTGACTCCGGATCACCCAGACACCTCCCCGGTCGCACCCGAGGTCACCCAGCCAATGGCCACTACTGCTGTTGTGGAGGCCACCAAGGTTGCGGTTGCAGCGACTGTAGAGGTCGGGACATCTGCGTCGACTCCTGAGCCTTGGAGGAATCATGTGAGTAGCTTTTGCCCAACCCGCGTAATCTGGGGCTGTGTGCGTTACGTCTTATGCGAACTGCGTGTACTTGCAGCCCTTCTACCGCACCCTGGCAGACTCTGCCAAGGCTTATGTCCAGGTGGAGCAGGAGAGGGATGACCTGCGCAACGACCTGGAGCGGCTCAGTCGTAAGTTTATTTTGCAGTTTGATTCTGAACTTTCTTTTTGCAATGACTGGCTTTGTCGATTGTGAACTGTACGCTTTTTGCTGCACCAGGCGACAAGAAGAAGCTGGAAGAGGCACTCGCCGCGCAACAGCTGAGTCGAAGAAGGAGCTAGATGCTGCCACCAACTCAGCTGCCGTGCGCGAGCGAGGATATGCTGAACAGCTGGCGCAACTTGCGCAGGTCTTAGGAGGTAAGTATTTCTTTCCCTTTGATCTTATGGTGTAGCTGCCAAGTACCATACAATGACAGTTGCTCTTTTTTGATTTGTGAAGAAGTTGTTGGCGCGCCGGCCGCTGCAGACGGGGCGAGTGACGATCTGTCACTCGATCGTGTTATGGGCGACCTCGGCGCCGTGTGCACTCAAGTGAAGGATGTACTCGCCAAGTCGGCGAGTACGCTCGGCGCCGTGTACAAGGTTGTTCTTCCGAGTGGCGAAGTACCATCGACAGCGGATGGCTTCGCTGACGTTTTTGGCCCAGGGATGTCCACCATGGCAGATTTCGCCCGCGCGCTCACGGTACGCGGCTCGGAGTCCACCCTCAAGCTCCTTATGGGTCATGGGATAGACTGTGACTACGAGGCAGCACTGTCTGAGTTCCCTCGGAAGCCAGACGGGAAACCCATGTCTATGAAGGGGGTTAGCGGGCCAGCTGCGCGAATGGCCGAAGTTTTTATGTCCGCCATAGAGCGCCGGGCAGCGGAGGTTGCCGCTCGTATGCCTAGGGCTAGGTCGGGTCGACTTCCTAGGCTTAGGGTAGCCGCACCCCCCCCCTTTTTTTATGCCATGTAATGATGCCTTTGAACTGCGCGAGTATGCGCCTGGTTTTGCTACTTGTTAATGCCAGTGGTCTTTTGCTAATGTGTCTTGCGCTCGAAGAGCTGTATGCTATTTGATCTTTAACATATGCCTTGTGTTTCCTTTTCTGATATGAACTTTTGTATTGTGATTATACTATTTGAACTGCCACGGGAACCCGCCGCTTCGACTGGCTCCTCGCAGGCTCTGACCACCACCCGATCATAGGCTCAGGTGGCAAATGATGCCAAGGTGATGGAGTTTATGAAAGCCAAATTTGTGAAAATGGAGCAGGACCTGAAGAATGCTCATGACGAATTGAAGAGGTTGAAAACGAGACCATCATTGGCCACCCAACGCGAGGATTATGTGCTTGGTGAGATGGAGCTAGTAAACAGGCAACTCGAATGTGAGTATGATCCTCGCCCTTGTTTACCGTCGTGTGGCTATGCTTGTTGTGTTTGACTCAACTCGTCTGAATTGTTTGTACAGGCTTTGTTGATGACTTCCAGGTAGAACGCGCTCGTGTGGACGAGTGGCTAGACTCTATTATCGACCACCCAACCACGGGTCGCCAACATTTTTGGCTTGACAAGTATCATGCGCGCATACTCGCCACGTTGAAGGATCGTGTCTGGCGAAGTGCTCAGTTACTCGAGCTATGCAGGACGGCCTTTATTCGTGTCAACGAAACTTTGTTTCCTGCGGGGCCACAACCACAGGGGATATATGCCTTGGTGAATATTTTCCATCAGACAGGTCCCATTCAAGAACTGCTGACCCAGAAGCTTGCGGTTGGAGCGAACGCAGCTATGGCGTATGTGCGAAGTCGACGACCAACGTTGGTGCTCCCGCCACCCGCAATTGGGGCGACTTTGGCTCAGAGAGATCTGGATGACACCTTTCTTGCCGCAGAATTGTTAATCGAGCGTACCCACACCCACGTTGAAGGATGAGCCTGAAGATTAGGGCAAGTGTGCAAGTGTACATATTTGTACAAGGGGCAGCCCCCGAGTGTAAATTTGAGTCTTGTGTATATAATATGAACTGTGTAATTTGATATTGGCCAGCCCCCGAGTCCATCGAGTGGGGTTTGTGATATGTGTTGATTATGAAACAATGACTGCACAGCCCCGAGTATTCGAGTGCGGCTGCGGAGTTTTTGTTGTTGCTTGAACCTTTATGACGCAGCCCCCGAGTGTTCGGGTGCGGCTAAGGTATTGTGTTTTTGCAGGAGCGAGAGCTCGTGTGATTGCTAACGCAGCCCCCGAGTGTTCGGGTACGGTTAAGTTATGAATTATACGAGTAGTAAACACAGAGAAGTAGGAGGAACATTTATCATATTCCACTTTTGAACATTAGGCTGCAGGCCGCCTCATTAAAAACCTTCCAGCCCCCTTAGGTACCCTGCTAAGGAAAAGAGCGCGTCTGAAACCTGCAGCCATCCGACATATCGCCTATAACATTGTATGCTTGTGAACAGTCTATGCATAGAAACGGCGCAGGTGCGCAATGTTCCAAGGATTATGTGAAAATTCGCCTGTCTTTGCGTGCTTCAATCGATATGCGCCACCGCCAAGGACTTCAGTAATGATGAATGGTCCTTCCCATGGGGAAGTGAGCTTGTGCACCTTCTTTTGCTTTAATCGAATTACCAGGTCGCCAACAACGAAGGACCTGGTGCGCATTCGAAGGCTGTGGTAGTTGCGGAGATCCTGCTGGTAAACAGCTGTGCGGGCCAGAGCCGTGTCACGCGCTTCATCGAGCAAGTCGACTGCGTCTCCGAGTGCTTCTTCCGCGTCGTCTTCATTGTATGCCTCGACTCGTGGTGCATTAAACCTTACGTCTGATGGTAGGATTGCCTCTGCGCCGTAGACCATGAAAAATGGCGTGAACTGTGTTGAAGCGTTGGGAGTTGTGCGTAGGCTCCATAGCACAGATGGGAGTTCTTCGACCCAAGCACCCGCGGCTCTTTTGAGTGGCACCAGGAGGCGCTTCTTGATCCCGCTTGTCATGAGTCCATTGGCCTTTTCGACTTGGCCATTGGATCGTGGGTGCGCCAGGGATGCATAGTTGAGCGTGATGTCTTGCTCTTTGCAGAAATGTCGGAACTCTTCAGCCGTGAAGTTTGTGCCATTGTTAGTGATGATACTGTTTGGAACACCGAAGCGGTAGATTATGCTTTTTATGAAGTTGACTGCCGTAGTAGCAGTCGAATTTGTGATGGGGACCGCTTCGATCCACTTTGTGAACTTGTCGACTGCCACCAGGAGGTGAGTATGCCTGCCATGCGATGATTTTTTGAGTGGCCCAACCATATCAAGCCCCCACTGGGCGAAAGGCCAGGCCAATGGTATTGTCTTCAACGCCGATGCGGGTGCGTGCGGCTTTGTCGCGAATTTTTGGCAGCCGATGCACGTTTTGACTATGTCTTCTGCGTCCTTGAGTGTTGTGGGCCAGTAAAAACCTGCTCGAAAGGCTTTGGCTACGAGTGATCAACTGCTGGCGTGATGCCCGCAGGTACCTGCATGAATATCTCGAAGTATGGCTTGGCCATCTCGAATGCGATGCATCGTTGGAACATACCTGATGTGATGCGCTTGTATAACTCACCGTTGATGACGGTGTATGCCTTGGATCTCCGGGTGATGCGCCGAGACTCGGTTATGTCATCTGGTAACTCGCTGCGGAGTATGTATGCGAGAAAGGGTTGATTCCAAGTTGGCTCGATGAGGAGTACCTCGACTGGAGGATCCTCTGTGCTGGGTGCCTTGTTCTTGGCTAGTGCAGTCGATGTAGGAGGTGCTTGTTTCTCCTTTATGGATCTGTGCTCAATGCGCTCGAGGAAGACACCAGGTGGAACTTGCACGCCAGTGGAGCCAAGATTGGCTAGCATGTCTGCTTCTTCGTTGCTTTCTCTTCCTATGTGCCGCAATTCGCAACCATCGAATCTGCCTTGTGTGTGTGCAGGTCGCGGTAGGCGATCATGTTGTCTGCTATAGTGTCGCAAGCCTTCATTGTTTTCTGCACCACAAGATTCGAGTCGCCGTAGATCATCAATCGAGTGCACCCAAGTGCTTTTGCCATCCGCATGCCATGGATCAAGGCTTCGTACTCAGCCTCGTTGTTGGAGGGTAGTTTGAATCCCATCTGCAGAACATAGCGGAGCTTGTCTCCTTTTGGTGATATGAGGATGACACCTGCTCCTTCGCCTTCATGTTTCTTTGACCCGTCGAAGTACATGGTCCATGAGTTGGAGACATCTGGTGTTCCAGGTAATTGGGCTTCTATCACTCTGTTGTGAAGTCTGGTAGGACTTGCGCTTTGATGGCCTTCGAGTGCTCGTACTTGATGTCCCTTGGTGATAGCTCAATGAGCCATTTTGCGACTCGCCCAGTTGCATTGGGGTTGGTGAGGATATCACCGATTGCTGAGTTACTCACCACGGTGATCGGGTGCTCCGTGAAGTAGTGCGTCAACTTCGTGAGGACATGAACACGTCGTACGCCAGCTTCTGATAGTGCGGGTATCGCTGCTTTGATATGGAAGAGAACCTCGCTCAGGTAGTAGACTGGAACGTTGTATGCTTTGGGCGTGCCCCTCCTCCATGCGTTCGACTACCAGCACGGTACTCACCACCCTTTGTAGCCGAGACATACAGGTATAGTGGCTCCTGTTCCTTAGGTGCGACGAGGATCGGAGGGCTTGTGAGGATCCGCTTGAGATCTGTGAAGGCTGCTTCGGCTTCTAGCGTCCACTCGAACTTGTCGCCTTCTTCATCAGTCGATAGAATGGCAGTGCCTTTTCGTCGAGTTTGCTGATGAATCGACTGAGCGCTGTCACTCGCCTGCTAGTTTCTGCACATCGCGAAGCTTTGAAGGCCTTTGTATTGTTAGGATGGCCTTTATTTTCTCCGGGTCTGCTTCGATTCCACAGGCAGAGACTAAATACCCAAGAGCTGCCCAGCTGGAACGCCGAACGTGCACTTCTTAGGATTGAGTTTGATATGAAAGCATTTGAGGTTGGCGAACGTTTCCCTCAAATCGTCGAGTAGTGTGTGCTCTTCCCTTGTTGTGATGACAATGTCATCCACATAGACTTCGACGTTGCGTCCGATTTGCTTTTTGAGGCAGTCCTGCATCATGCGCTGGTATGTTGCACCCGCATTTTTTAGCCCAAAGGGCATAGTTGTGTAGCAGTAGACCCCGAGTGGGGTTATGAACGCCGTTTTTTCTTCGTCTTCTTGCTTCATCCTTATCTGGTGATAACCTGAATAGGCATCCAGAAAAGGACAGTCGTGCGCATCCGACGGTGGAGTCGACGATCTGGTCGATTCGAGGTAACGGGAAGTGATCCTTTGGACATCATTTATTCAGTGTTGTGAAGTCCACGCACATCCGAAGGATGTCTGTATGCTTCTTCTCTACGAGGACGGGTTGGCCACCCATTGTGATTTCTTGATTTCTTTGATAAATACTGCTACGCGTAACCGGTCGACTTTAGACTCGACTGCGGTTCGCTTTGGGTCAGAGATTCGGCGCATTGTTTGCTTGACTGGCTTTGCATCTGGAAACAATTGGAGAGAATGCTCGGCAAATTCCCTGGGAATACCTGGCATGTCGGCTGGACACCATGCAAATATTTCCCAGTTCTCACGGAGGAATTCGACGAGTGCACCTTCCTATGCGATAGGCAGACTCGAGGATACATGGACTGTCTTGGACGGGTCGGTCGGGTGCACCTGATGTCGTGGGTTTGTCACGTCAGATGTCATAGATGACTTCATAGGTGTGGGATTATGCGAGTCAAGCATCTCCGAGCTTGGGATCGCAGGAACAAGATCAACACAGATTTACCCAGGTTCGGCCCCTCAATGTGAGGTAAAAGACCTACTTCCTGCCTACCCTAGATTGGTATTGATATGATAATCGAGGTGTTACAATGGAGGCGATCCGATCTGGTACTCGCCGTATGAGCTAGGGTTTGGGCTTGATAGCTTGACCCGCTCTAAGTCCTGCGAGTCCTCTTTATATACACAGAGGCTCGCTAGGTTACAAAAGGAAACTTCCCCCATAAGGAATACGTCACAGAGGCCTACTCGGAGACTACTTGGTCTTCACGTCCTCCGGGATATGTCTTCTAGATCTTTCCTTATGGCGGTTCAATATTGGGCTTGCTCCCAAGTGGGCCTTTGTCCGTGCGAGTAAGTAAGTCGCACTGGGCCGCGGGTTAATCCAGAAAGTATTCCCCCGACATTAGCCCCCAAGTTTAGCTTGGATTTCGAGTGAAGGCTTTTGTCTTAACAAACCCTGAGCCGCGCACATGAATTATCCCAGCTGAACTCCAATTTTCATATTTCCAATCTGGCTTATAACTCTTCTTGGCGGCTCAAGAACGCGACTTAACTGCCTTGACGGTTGATTTTCAGATCTAAACGTCTTCCGCGTCTGGGCTATTTATCTTGGCTCATCGTTTTTCCCAGCGTTCTGCAATCACGCATCCGCTGCTCCTTTCCGCCGCCTCCAATCTCGCTTCTCGTACTCACAATCCTTCGGTGGAGATCTCCATCAATCTGAGAAAATGTCTCGCCGCAAGTGCAACTGGGAAGGCTCGTGGGTCGACGAAGATTTCCTGGAATCCCTATCTGCGGGGCCTTCTTCCGCCAAAAGATCAATGCGAATGGCGGGGCGGTGAGGAGGTAATTCCCAACCCTCAACCAGGAGAAGTAGTGATATTGCGGAGCATGTTGAGCGCGGGTTCAAGCCCCCGGGCTCTCTCTTCTTCCGCTCCTTGATGCAGCGGTTAGGTCTCCGCTTCCATGATATTGGCCCTAATTCGATGTTGCAAGTGAGCAACTTCCACGTCCTCTGCGAAGATTATCTGGGTATCCCGCCTTCAATAGATTTCTGGCTTGCTCTTTTCAATTGCAATAGTCAAAGGGAAACCACAGATGGTCCTTTTCTCCAATGCGGCGCCATTTCCTTCCAACGCCGTAGGGGTAGTATTTTCCCAAAACTAACCTTGCCAAGAAAATCAAGGATTGGCAAAGGACATTCTTCTATTGTAAAAACACTTCTCCTGAGGGTGAAATTCCTCTTCCTCTTTGGTCTCCTCTTCCCTTCGAGGCTACCGATGCTCTGTCTTCTAAACCTGATCCTTCTTCGTTGCCCTTTATCGAATCCCTTCTAGACAAGGTGAGGCGCTGACACTCCATGGTCTCACTGGATTAGATCTCATATCTTGCTGGACTAAGTGGCGAATTCAGCCTGTGAGTCGCCGCTCGGACTTATGGTGGATTTCACTTGTCATGCAAACGACGTCGATCGTACTTGCCCTGAAGATTGGGACAAAGGGGAATGGATAAATTTCATTCGCCGAGTGACGGACGAGGATTCGACTCGTATGATAACGTCGGCTTGCTCCCTTCTGGGCTGAGCACAAGCCTTTTGTGGTAATGTTTACTTGTCACCTGTTTCCTCGAAAATTCCTTCTCCAAAATTAATTATTTCTGACCTGAGCTCCTTTTCAGATCGATCCCTATTTCTGGGTTCTTCCCTCAGAGGACGTCGACTTGAACCAAGAAACCGGCTGAGTCGTCAAAGCAAGCCGCAGCCTTTGGCGAAGATACAGTTATGCACGATATTGTCCGACGAGGGTAGTGCTTCTGAAGAGGAGCAACAAATGGCCGACGCTCTTCTGTCCTCGACTCCAAATACACCTTTCTTGGAACTTCCTGAGGTGCCTCGCAGGTCCTCGAAGCGTATTTTATGCAAGAGCTCAGAAGACCCCGCGCAGCCTGAGAAACGCCGCAAAGCCTTGGCGTACTGGTAGAAACAAGAACTGCCAAATCTTTAAAACTTGCTGATCCCAACAAGGCTACTTTCTCTTCCGAGGCTGTTGCAAAGGACTGCTTCTCAATAAGCTCGGGTAATTGTTTGCGACTCTCTCCTTTTCTTTTGTGCTTGCGTATTTTTGGCAAGGAATTGCTGATCACCACTTCTTTTCATACTCTGTAGGTTCAGATTTGCAAGGTTTATCTTCTCCTTCCTCTGGTTGCCTGATGAAGAGTATCCGTGTCGCCTCTGGGTATGGTTCGCCTTCTTTTCAATGTTGCGGCTCTGCTAGGTCAGCTTATTAACCCATCAATGTTTTGCAGGGCCATGCCTGAAGAGGATACCAAGTCTAATTCTCATCCCACTTCTTCTCAGCAGCTATGAGCGAGGATGATGCTGCTGATGAAAACGTGGGAAACAGTAATGGTGCGACTCATCCAAGGCCCTCCCTGGAGGAAGGTATTGCTGATGCGGCTCCTGCCACGCCAGTCGCAGCTCCATCCAACTCCTGCTGTTGGTAGGGTATCCACTGAAGATAGAATTCCAGCTCCAGGAAATAGTTCCAAGTCAATTGGATGCCATAATTGCTGCTGGAGATAAGCATGCTGCTCTTGCGCGGCCTAGTTGAGCAATTTTCTTCAAGTCGCCAGGTACATATACCGTAGCCCCCAAGGATCAAAACCTTGTGTCATCGCACGGGGTGTTGATTCTTTTCCTGGCTCCAAATCTCGAGCCCCCAAGTTCCTGGATATTTACCCATGCTTTTGCTCTGTTTATTTTCAGCTTGAACTGTCCTTGCTTGATGCTTCTGGCTCAATAAAGGGTAAAGGCATTTCCATAGATCATCCTGAAATGATGCAGTCTCCCTGGAGCAGCATAATGAGGTCATTAGGGACCAAGATCAGGAAATAAAATCTCTCAAAGGTCAACTCGACTCCTGTGAAGAGCAATTTAAAGAACTTGAAGCCGATATGCAGCAGCGACTCATGGAGAAAGACGAAGTCATTAGATCTTTGCGAGAAGGGCTGACTCTTAAATCTGAATTGATTGATCGCCTGAAGGGAGACCACGCAAAGGAACTCGCCGCGCGAGATGAAAAATATAACTCGCTTCAAAGCCTTTGAGGGTTTTGGCTCCATGGTCAAATCAGCCATCCTGCAGCTTGCTGGTTCGTCTTTTATTCCTTTAATCATATATTTTGGGTAACCAACGTTAGTCTCTGACTTGTTTCTTGCCTTTTCTTTCTTGACATAGGACCTGAGGCCCCAGTGTCCCGCTCCAACTTGAAGGATCAACTGGTATATCTGTCTGACTTCAGCCAGCGCTTCTTAAAGGTTACCAAGGAAGTTATGACGGTAATCTCTCCTGCGACTGATGGCCCAACATCTTGCGAGTATTGGATAAATAAACTGCTCAAGGCTCCGCATTATGTCTCTGATTGGAAACGATCCTCTGCTCGCGCCGGAGCCGCGCATGTCTTGACATTGCTCGAGCATATTATCCAGAGATAGATGTTGGCAAGGTTGCTCGCCACGGCCTGGCGATGAGCGCGGATGATACTGAACTGCCAATAAGCGAGTACTTCGATATCTGGAAAGGGATGCGCGGATATGCCACAAAATTTGTTGATAACTTAGACTTGGGCACTTATCTCGAAAATTCAATCTTGATGGGAGCAAGGTGTCAAAGGAAAAGTCCAGGAGCTGAGTCATCTCGGGCTGCTACTCCAGCAACAGTATCTGGTGGCCCTTCTGCCTCGTCTGGCGGCGCCCTGATTATTAGGCACCTGCGACTGCAACTGCGAGACAAGCCGCGCCAATTCCCACTCCTGTAGCTCGGAAGAGAAAAATAAATAATGTGGGACATGCCCGTTAGTCTGTAAGACATTCATGTATTATAAACAGTATTTTGGTGACCTATAAGCAGGTTCTTTTCATGATAATTCCATTAAGTAGACGCTCGCGCGGCTCAGTATTTCCTAGGAACATGTGTGTTCAGGGTCGAGAGCGGCCATGATAGGCAATCAAGCTCGATTGACGCCACACCCCAGTACTTTGGCCGCATAATGCAAGACGCTTCTAGCTTAAGGATTGCCACTAGTTTGGCAAAATTTGAGGTGCGATTGGTACTCGCGATGCTCGTAAGGAGCCCTCAAGGGTCAGTGATATATGAAATTCAAAAGACTCAGCGACTCAATGATAGTTGAGGCGAAACGACAAACCCTTGAATGTCAAGGGTGCCGGCTTTATTTCATAATCACTCGATGTTTTACAGGGTGTTACAGGATGATGCAGGCCCTTTAATGCGGGTTTTCTATTCCCCGCAGGCCATGCATACTTGATACTCATCGCACTTAGTTGCGAATTAATACTCCTAACGGAGTGGGTTGAACACCTGATTGGTTCAATTTTGAGTCGCTAAAAGCGACTCGGGTCGAGCATGATAGCTCCGATGTATGTCTCATGTTGAAGCAGAGAGCAAGTTGTTTTAGCCGCACTGAGCTGCGACTTATGTGAGTTGAGTTTGCTTTGTAAGGACTCACGATAACTGAGCCCTTTGGCTGGGGTTGTTGATCGAGGCTGGGTCTATGCACATGCGCCATCTTGTCTTCTTTTTGTATCAAAGCGACCTCTGGGGCATTATCTTGCTGATGCGCGACTTCTCGGTGGGTATTTACCATCCGGTGGCTGCATCCTGTTGGCCGCTTCCGCGGTACCTCCAACGCGACTCGTTTTGAGCTGCGATTACCGATCTGCGACTGATATCCTGTGAGGAGTTGGCGATGCAAGCTTCTTCTGCGAGTACTGAGCCTGCGTTCTCGCATTCTAACGCTCTCTGCCTGTCTCCATATATTGTAATAACACCGTTTGGTCCTGGTATCTTTAACTGTAGGTAGACGTAGCAGGGGCGAGCGGTAAATTTGACATAGGCTTCTCTTCCAAAGATCGCATGATATGAGCTTTTGACTGCTACAACCTCAAAGTCTAGGAGCTCTGTGCGGAAGTTCCGCTCTGTTCCAAAGCTAACTTCAAGTGTTATCTTTCCGATTGGTCGCGTAACAGCTCCTGGGATTATGCCTTGAATTTCTTTCCTGGATGGTCGCAGCCTCGTCTCGGGTATATTCATTCTTCGGAGCGTGTCTTGATATAGGATGTTTACTCTTCCTCCTCCGTCCATTAGGACCTTACTTAACTTGTATCCCGCGACTTCAGGCGTGACCACAAGAGCTGGCTGTCCTGGATCTCTTACTTCTGGGGGGTGATCGCCGCGACTCCAAATAACCGATTGCTCTGTCCAGCGACGATACCTTTCTGGCGTTGAAATCTGACCGCTCTTCCGGCTTCCATCCGTTGTTTGTACTTCCACTGTATGAAACTGTCCTATGTTTCTTCTAGGTAAAACGTCAGGCCCTTGAGAGAGCTAGATTTATTCTTGTGCTGCATCGACTGCTGCGAGCGTATCTGGCGTGTCGCCTTCTTTCCACCTCCGGTAATAATGACATTGCGCCTTTGTGTGACCGCTGGCCTGCCATCTCTCCTGCGATGTAAGTCGCAAGGCACGTCGAAGATCCCCTTGCAGTTATTAGGGAGTAAGGCCTTATCACTCCCTTGCTGTCATCGGTGTGCGCGATGTTCAGTTTGCGCGACTTGCAATTTCCCTGTTGGGTTCTGTGATAAGCCGCCTGTCCCTTATCTGTCTTTGCGTACTTGTCAGCTGTTGCCAAAAGCTGGTCGAAACTATCAATCTTGTGCTCAGCGCGACTTAATTTGTGCACCAGCGGCTCAAATCTACAGTTCTTCTCATAGCTTGTATTGCAGCTGTACTGTTAAGTTTTTGGCGGAGCCAAGGATCTCCGCGATTCTCTTGATCCAGTCCGCTTGATTCGTCCTCTTTTTGAATGCATTGTCTAAGGTTTTTCATGTCTTCTGTTTGGAATCTGTTGATGAACTTGTCCTTCAAGTCTTCCCATGTGCTTATTGATTTTGATGGCAGCCTTAACAGCCAATCCCTAGCTTCTCCCTGTATTGCCAAGTGGAATATTTCGCACGTACTTCTGAGTACATCAGCCCCTGTCATGCTTGCCTCGTAATCTTCTATCCATAAGGCAGGGTCTTGGTCACTGCGATAGGTGGTGACTCGCTGCGACTCGTCGAAGTTCGGGGGGAAACGAGTGAGCCGTATTTCCTCTCCAAAACATGCTGGTCCTTTCAATAATGAATAGGAGTTTACTGGCGCTGAATCTTCATCTGAATCAGTTTCAATCTGGGATGGCTGAGTCGCTCCGGACGTCGTGACTCGCCTTCTATCTTCTTTTCTTTTTCCAATGATACCTGCAAACCTGCTAGCTGGTTGACCACTTCTTCGACGCTGCACTTTTCTCCTCCCCATGATACCTCGTTTTGCGGCTCATTGGGCGTGACTCCATACATATTTGCTTGTTGTAAGCAGCGGTTTGCAGTAGGTCGATCGCATGGCGAGCTTCCTTATCAGCTCGTGTGTCTCCAACCGGTGCTATCTTTGACAATATCCCTATCGCGGCACGTTGCTCTCTGGGTCGCCGTGGAACTGTGATTTCATCTCTCCTCTGTCCATCTTGATCTGATGTTTTTGCTGCCAACGACGGAGTCGCCATCTTCTTCTTGGAGTTTCTTGCGCTCAGATGTCGTCTTGGTTTCGCCTGGTGCTTTGGCTGCAGCGACGGAGTCGTCGACCTTCTTCTTGGAGTTTTTGCGCTCAGCGCGAGTCTTTGTGCCTCTTCACAGAGTTCCGTCCTGATAGCTTCAATCTCTTCAATCTTGAGGTCTCCTTCCTGATTTGGTAGAGATCCCCAAACAGGTCTTGACGGGACGGGGATGGGTAGTCTTGTGTAGCTTGTTGTAGCTCCTCCAACACGCGGACCCTGACCGGCCGCAGTTCCTTCACCGATTCGCTTCCTTGAGTCGCATCTATAGATCTGCGACTGACGGATCCGACGAAAACTTTTACTGATCCGATGGGAAATGTATCCAAACTCGATGCGATCTGCCTCGGGTCCCCACTCTGAGTCGTCGATGAAGGGGACCCATTGATGTCTTCAACTTGGCCGATGGCGATGTCCTTGAAGCCTGATTTCGATCCTGCGCGGAACGTGACGCTTTTGACCGCAGGCCCCACGGTGGGCGCCAACTGTCGTGGGTTTGTCACGTCAGGTGTCATAGATGACTTCGTAGGTGTGGGATTACGCGAGTCAAGCATCTCGAGCTTGGGATCGCAGGAACAAAGATCAACACAGATTTACCCAGGTTCGGCCCCCTCAATGTGAGGTAAAAGACCTACTTCCTGCCTACCCTAGATTGGTATTGATATGATAATCGAGGTGTTACAATGGAGGCGATCCGATCTGGTACTCGCCGTATGAGCTAGGGTTTGGGCTTGATAGCTTGACCCGCTCTAAGTCCTGCGAGTCCTCTTTATATACACAGAGGCTCGCTAGGTTACAAAAGGAAACTTCCCCATAAGGAATACGTCCACAGAGGCCTACTCGGAGACTACTTGGTCTTCACGTCCTCCGGGATATGTCTTCTTAGATCTTTCTCCTTATAGCGGTTAAATACCGGCTTGCTTCCCAATGTGGGACATTGTCCATGCGAGTAAAGTAGGTCGCATTGGGCAGCGGGTTAATCCAGAAAGTATTCCCCCCGACACCT